>VWZZ01005046.1:60819-77490 GCA_013399095.1 Psophia crepitans
AGGTGGTGGGTGCGGGGAGAAGCTCCGCGTCGGGAACGCCGTGGCCGTTGCGGCGGACGAGGGACGCCCGGTGGCAGCTGTTGGCGAGCGAGCCGGCGGCAGGTGAGCGGCCGCGGGAGGGTGGCCGGCAGGCGGGGAGCGGGCGCTGGACCTGGCGCCTTGTTCGCCCTCCACCGCCGCCGCCTTGGGGCGCGGCAGGAAACCAGTCAGGCGAGGGGCACCCCTCTTCTCCCCCTGTCCCCTTCCCTCCCCTCTTCCACCTCCGGAGGAAACTTCCCTCCTAGCCGCAGAGGGAAGAAGGCGCGAGGTGTTCGCCTGGCGCCGAGTCGATCCATGGGAAGGGCTCCTGTTCCTCCTCCTTCCCTGGACTGGCGGAGCTTCCGCGCTGGAGCTGGCCCTTACCGCGCACCGCTGAGGCGCTCTTTGTTTAATTATTATCGTGACTCTTGTTAAATTCCCTGCTCCGGTCCGCCGCGGCCTTTCCTCGGGGAGTGCCGGGCTCTCCGGGCGGCGCTGGGCCGACGGGGCGCGGCGCAGGTGGCAGGCGCTGCAGGTGAGTCCCCGGGCAACTCCCTCCTTTATTTCTCCATTTTTCTCTCCCTTTCCATGCCCAGGCTCCTCCCCTAGGCTCGGGCGTCAGCCGATTTAACCCTTGCGGGGGCCGAAGGCGAGGGCAGCCCCTGGGCAGCGCCCGGGCGGCAGCGAGGCCCCCGTGAGCCCAGCGCGCTGCGCCTGCAGTGAGGTGTTGGCGCGTCTGGGCTGTGGGGGCCTCGGCGAGACAGCGGCCGTGAACAGCGGTGTCGTGGCTGGGGGACCGGTGGTTCAATAGCTGGGGTCGTCCCTCCCCACAGCTCGGCGGTAAAGGCACCATTAGCAATAGTCATGCTCTGGTTTGGAAACTGATCCTATCAGTAAGATGTTATAAAACTTAGAGGTTAGTTCTGCAGATTAAAAAAAAAAAAAAAAAAAGCTGGAGCCATAACTTTTAATCAGCCTGTTCCATCGTCTAGGGATATCTGATGTGCATGACCAGATAATGGTGTGTAGCAACACGGTCTGGTGTTATGCTAGGGCCTTCCTGTGTCGAATAGGGAAAAAATACTTGCAGAAGCTGTTAGAAGCTCTAAATGTGATGTAAGCTGATTAACTGCTGTTAGTGCCAAACATGATCTTCCAGAGTATCCAAGCACAGCATAACGTTGATGATGCAGTCTCAGAAGGGATGCAAAAGCTGAACAAAATTATATTAAATCTAAATTAAATGCCTGTTCCATACCAATCTTTCTAATGCAATTTTCTCTTTGCTGTTAGGATAAGCATGTTGCAAACATGGACTGCTGTGCTGATTTCAAACTTAATGCCAGTGGCTAAACTCTCAGATCTGCCTGACAGCTGAGCTTCTGAACAAACAGGGTGTTTATCTTCTTTCTTTTTTACTCTAAGCTGTGTTAGCGTGACTTCTGCTGACTTCTGTAGCACTTTATTGGCTTGTTGTGGTGTTTTTAGCTAAGCTAAATTTGACCCTGTACATGGAGATGTTAGTAAGAAGAAAATTATTTGCTTTTAGATACTTTTGTTGGCTATTCTCTTGTGTTGACTAAACACAAAGTAAAAGTTTTTTTCATCACTCTTTTTGAGGTAGCATGTTGGAAGTTAAGGCAGTAAACATCCTCTGTGTCCTTGGGGAAAAAATAGTGACGGAATGCAAACTACTTCATACCTGTTTGGAAAATGAAAGGATTTTTACTTGTATTTTTTTTGTGAAAAGCAGTCATGACCAGCCTTCAGTGACTAACCAGACTAGCATATATATTCCAAATGCTTGGTACAAAGGACACAAACTAAAAAATAAATAATAATAAAAAAAATCAAAACTGTTAACTCGGAAATGCTTTTATTATAAATACAACTGTAAGTCTTTTTTAATTAATTGACTGACAGACTGCTCCTTACCATTCCAGTGGATGTGAAATGCTAATAATGCATTCTGTCTTGAGTGGTGTGGTGGAAGAGTTCAGCAGAAACCAGAAATGTAAATATTGACTTGCCTACATGACTTCTATGTTAAAGTAGTTATTAGCACACATAGACACTTACTACTTCTAAAATCTCAAAAATGGACTTAAAAACCCCAAATACTAGAAATTTAGATGGGCATTTTCTTAAATACTTGTGGTTAAGTATAATATTACATTTGACTACACCTTCTTAGGTTAAGGTTGGTCTTTCTGTAGCCCAAAGTAAAGGGAGTGAGATCCTCTTGAACCATGTCTTGGATGCTTGTTTTCTTGTTTGAAGATAGTCTGTGGGATTTCTTTGCAATCAAATTTTTTTTGAATGAAAACCACTTAATGTGAGCAAAATTGAAATATCCAAATGGTGGTATGATAACCTTTTTAAGTCAACAAGTATGAATTCTCATTTGGAGTAGCAGTATTATGTATTGTTGAAATACAGTACTTGAAATGGTATCTTTTTAAGCTTGGTTCTTTCTTAGGTCCACGTTTGACCAGTGGACGATTGAATTTGGAATTCAACCTCAATATGCTTTGAGGACAAATAATTTACAGTGTTAGTCTTGATGCATATGTCTGGGTTTGCTTAAAAATACAGTAGGAAAAAAGTGTCAGTAGAATGAGGTAGGAAAGGTATATTGCTTTGCCAAAGTTGTAAGAGAAAGACTACCTAGTCTTGACTTTAACGTAAGATGAGAAGTCTTATTTGCTAAGCTTTCAGATAAATTTCAATGACAGCCATAGTCATAGAGCAGTATGCGTAAAGACTAGCATGTTTGGTGGTCTTCTTACTGGTTTCAAGTAGCAGTGTCTCCTTCTCTGACTGACTTAGCCTCCTGACTAAAGTAACAACAAAACCCACCTGTAACCTCTAAATCTGGCATCTTTTTGTTTAAAGGTAGTTTGCACTGTACAAATCTATCTGGTAGAACTGTTCTGCTGGTTTTTTGTTTTTTCCTGTGAATTGCTAGTCATCCCAAAGCATGGACTGCCTACCTTCAGCATGCTGCTTTCTTGAATAATGTTCAAGATACTGATCTTGTAGGTGTAGGTGACCTCTAAAATAGTTTGTGGGGATCATAGTCATAGTTATTAAATTGCTTTCCATGTGACGTGCCAGATAGTTGTCCGTTACTACTTACTCAGATCTCTAAAATCAGAATCAGTTTGTTGCACTGTGCAGCATGAGACTTCCTTTCCTCCTATAGTACTTCAGATTGTAAACTGAAGTCTTTGGATTTCTACTTACGTGTTTCTGTCTTGCTACAAAAAACACCCCTCTCTCAAAATTGTTGCCCTCAGTTATGCAGAAATGTGATGCTGCTTCTTTCCCATTGAATAAAAAAGAAGTGTTGGAAATAATCCGTGTCCATGATGATAATGAGAATGCTTGCTTTCCGCACATTTGCGGAGATAAAAGGTCACAACTCTCACTTCTGTGGAAATCGTTGTTAGAAGTGAAGTGAGTTAATTCAAGACTGTTTCTGGACTGCAACGTGGGTTCTGTTGGAGTGTGACTGTTTCACGTTCAGTTATTCTTGTCACTGCATCTGTCACAAAATATGCGCACACAGACTTATTTATTCTAAAGTTTCAGGAATACAGTTACACTGTGCTATGCATTTCAAGCTGGAATAGAGCAGAAGGTTTTGTCTTGATTAATATCTCACTCTAGTCCTGCTTACAGGCTCTTCAAAGGCATAAATGTGGTCCTGATGTTTACTATTTGCTTTGGCAGACAAGAAACTTGAAAACAGTTTTCAGAATAGCAAAGATTATAGCGATGTTCTCTGTTTATGCCTGTGTTCTTTAACTTTTTTTTTTGAAGAGCAGCACACTCGAAGTTGTTGATCCAGAGAACAGTAAAACCATACTCATGATTTCTTGGCTAAAGGTTGGCTTGCATGTCATTAAACATTCCATTTGCTTTGTTTCAGTTAAATGTAGTGAGCCAGTTGTGCCTTATTCTGCTTTCGTCTTCACATTTTGTGACATTTCAGTTCCTTGCCTTTCCTTTCCTGACCAAAACCTCTCTAAAGATACTTGATGCTTTTCAAGCATCAACCAAGAGCCTGTGTTTTTCTGTCGAAACGATGTTGAAAATAGTGTTAATCAGGGATTGACTTGCAAATTAAGTTGTTCAGTTCTGGCAGCAAAAGTCTAGTTTACAATTACAACTCTCCAAAGTAGTAGAAGCTTTCTTCCTCTTGAAATGAAAGTGTTTTCCAGTTGTGAACAAATTGCATCTCTTAAAAACGTAACCATTTTTCACCAGAGAGGCAAAGAACCCCATGTTTTCGCTTTCTCTCCAGACCTACACATTTCAGTGATAACTTTTGACTTTATAATTAATTGCAGCCTTTGATCAGTAATGCTTAAACTGAAGCCTAGCCACTGATGCATTCTTCAGTGTTGCTCTTGCCTGTTGCAAGTCTTTCATGTGAAGGCACTGTGTGACTGGTGAAAGCAAGACTGTTTTGTTTTTTTTTCCGTGTTGGGCAACCCAGTGCTGCTGTTCCTGGTGTCACATAATATGGCTTCAGCCACCTTTGTTATTCTCTGGGGAAGAAACCATACTCTCACATAGATAAGAAACCTGACATAGGTAGAAGTCTTACAAGTAAGATACCCTCCAGCCATGTCTATATAAGGTGTAAACTATATTCTTCTGCTTTAAGAAGGGATAAAAGTGTGATTGAAATTGGGAGAAAGAGAACCACAACTAGAGAGTGGCTACCTAGGAGCAGCATACGAAGAAAAAGAAGTTCAAGCACTTAATGTTTCAGTAAAAGCAATAAATCAAGGAATCTAAGTTATATAGTTAAGCCCTGAAACTTCTACAGGATATCCATCTTGGCCTAAGAGAAAGTTATAGAAAGAAAAATTAAGGTGAACTGCTGAGTCACAGCAACAGGTTATTAAGTCAGTTACTCTAACCATTCAATGGGACTATTGCAAAATATGAAAACCGGTGTAGCCAGTTCTCAACAGTTGATCAGCTAGCCATCCTTGGAAGTAACAGCAGCAGCTTCACTACACTAGTGAGTCATTTTTACCTATGCCATCATTGTTTTCTTGATGCTTGAGTTCTCCCAGTAGCCTTTTAAGTTATGAACAACTCTAATGAGAATAAAAACTACTGGATGTCAAGGTGTAAGAGACAGAAAATTTTTGTGTTTGAAGATAGTATGAACTAAAGTTTGCACCAGACTTGTGCAAAGCATTTGACACTGTCCCACATGACATCCTTGTCTCTAAATTGGAGAGACATGGATTTGACAGGTGGACTTCTTGATGGATAAGGATTTGGTTGGACGGTCGCACTGAAAGAGTGGTGGTCAACAGCTTGATGCTCAAGTGGAGATCAGTGATGAGTGGTGTTCCTCAGGGGCTGGTACTGGTCAGTTGCTGTTTAACATCTTTGTTGGTGACATGGACAGTGGAATCGAGTGCACCCTCAGCAAGTTTGCTGACAATATCAAGCTGTGTAGTGCGGTCGACATGCTGGAGGGAAGGGATGCCATCCAGAGGGACTGTGACAGGCTTGAGAGGTGTCCTGTGTGAATCACATGAAATTCAACAAGGCCAAGTGCAATGTGCTACACATGAGTTGACACAATCCCAAGCAGAACTACAGGCTGGGTGGAGAATGAATTGAGAGCAGTCCTGAGAGGAAGGACTTGGGGGTGCTGGTGCATAAGAAGCTCAACATGAGCCGGCAACCTGTACTTGCAGCCCAGAGAGCCAACCATATTCTGGGCTGCATCAAAAGAAGTGTGACCAGCAGGTCAAGGGAGGTGATTCAGCCCCTCTATTCAGGGTCTTATGAGACCCCACTTGGAGTACTGCGTCCAGCTCTGGAGCCCCAATAAATGAAGGACATAGACCTCTTGGAGCAAGTCCAGAGGAGGTCCCTGAAGGTGATCAGAGGGCTGGAGCACCTCTCCTGTGAAGACAGGCTGGGAAAGTTGGGGTTGTTCAACCTGGAGAAGAGAAGGCTCTGGGGAGACCTAATTGCTGCCTTTCAGTACCTAAACAGGCCTACAGGAAAGCTGGAGAGGGGCTGTTTACAAGGACAGGGAGGGATAGGACAAGGGATAATGAGTTTAAAATAAAAAAAGGAGAGATTTAGATTAGGCACTGGCACAGGTTGCCTAGAGAAGCTGTGGATGCCCCCTACTTGGAGGGCCAGGCCGGATGGGGCTTTGGGCAACCTGGTCTAGTGAAGGGTGTCCCTGCCCATGGCAGGGGGCTTGGAACTAGGTCGTCTTTGAGGTCCCTTCCAACCCAAGCCATTCTATGGTTCTGAGTACACTGAGGTGGTTTATTTTTTTGGGGGGTGGGGTGGTTTTAAGGTATAGACAATATCTTTTGCAGGTTTCTTTAAAACAAGTCATAAAAAATAAACTGTGTGTTTGCCAGGTGAAATACTTTCATGGATGTGGATAGCCTGAGAAGTGTTTAATGTATGTAAAACATACATGTCTTGTACCTGTTAAACTTCTGAAACCATCAAAGACTCAAGAGGGGTGTTATCAGAAGTTATTTTAGCTTAGGGAGACCAATCTTTCTCAGCTCTCTTCATCCCCTGTTACCCATCACTTACAGTTTAGGAGGTAATTCCAAATGAAAACCTGACTTTAGGTGCCCTCAATTATCATTTGAAGCTCTTCTTCCACTTCCTGTAGAAAGAACCTAGAAAAGCTAACCATATGAGATCCAGTTCAATTTTCTGAATAGGTTCCACAAACATGTATGAATAAAATTTGAATTTCACAGGAGGAAGAGTACAAGTAATTTTCTTGTAAGCTAAGTCATAAACCACTGTGATGTGTAGATGTTTGTTAATGAACGGGTGCAGTATGCATCTCACTCGTCACATTCAGGTTTGTTTTCAGTTCTGAATATTAATGGGTAAGTGGGACATAAGAGAAAACTTCCTAACTGCATAAATATGTTACTGTTTTCTCAAAGTTGTGATGAAACCAGAAAAAGCAAGTCTATGTGTCTCCTGTACAATGTTTACTTGAGTCAAGGTGAATTCTTGCAGTTAGAATCATCAATGAGAGACTTGAATTTCGTCTGACCTTAAATAATTGTTGCATAACCTTGGGGATGCATCCTTACTGAGGGTTGGGTTGGTTTTTTTGTGTGTGTATGTTTTGGGGTTTGTTTTTTGTTTTTTTTTTTTAAGTTATGCTGTAGGCTTTAATTCTCCCTGTACGGGACTGTTAATGTTTTGTTATATGGATAAGTGTAAGCATATCACTGCAGTTTTCCAGGACTAATGAATTATGTAGCAAACTTGTACTGGTATAAGAAAATCACAGGTCGTAAAAAGAACAGACTTTGGAAACCAAAAATTGGTTTTGATGGTGATGATGTACTTACACAGGGACTCATACCAGAATACTTGTTTGTCTCTCAAGAGCAGAGTTCTTTTGTGTGCCCCTGGCTATGCTGGTACAGTTCTTCTAGGAATAAACCAGACCTACATTATGCATAATAAAAGGAGTATGTTGTTCAAGGTTGGATAGATGAAGCAGAAAGCTTACCTTTGAAAAAAGGCCCATGCTTTCTGAAAAAGGTAGTGTCATTTCAGACTTTTGTGTATATACATCGTTGCATTTCTGGTTTGAACTTTTTTGGTAGGCATCTTCTTGTAAGATAATTACATAGCAAAGCCTTAAGTTCCTTTGAGTTATGGTGAGTCATTCACCATGAATGTAATGACTAATGTGACATTTCAGTTTATTTTAAAGAAAACAGACTGAATCCTGCACAAAGATGTTTGTAGCTTTTCTTCTTTGTTCTGAGAGATTTAAATGTACAGTGTGTACACTGTGAATCTCAAAACTTCTCCTTTTCAGTGTCTTTGATCTAGCTGATTCTGTTAGAGGAAAAAAACATCCTATTAAATAAGTCATTCCTCTAATTTTAAGCTGTTTTCTTAGCTATGTTAATAGCCAGATGATGCACAAATCTAAGAAGGGAAACTGCTTTGAGCTTCTAGTGCCTGTCTCTTGTACCTTTTTTAAAATCTCATCCTTAGCTGGTATGCTTGCTGCGTTGAATGTCTGAGCTGAAATACTTTGTATTCGAGTCGTCCAGGTTGATAGGTGCAAATTACCTTATGTCACTCCATTTATATCCATTTGTATCCCTACTCTTTTTATATGGAGTATTTTCTGTCCTAAAACTGTTAAAAATTACAGAGGAAGAAGAAAAAAAAAAAAAACAAACAAAAAACACAAAACCAGGGAGTGTAAAGCATTACAACTGTGTTGCAGAAAGCTGTGTGATGCCCTTTCTTTTGAGCAGGGGCTGAAATGCTGGTAGGGCACCTCTTGGGTGAATCCTCTGACCATGTAACTATTGTCAGACCTGCTTCTTCCCAGAGCCAGTAATATGTTAAATTGTGCAATGGAGCAGTATCAGTGGAGGAGAATGAGATGTTCACTACTCTATACATGGGAGCAGATTGTGAGGGCTGCCGGACTATTTGCAAAGGGAGAATTCCATTCTACATTGTGCAGAGAGATTAACGTAGAGGTCTCAGATGTTTTGTGCATGCCACAGCAACTGAGCATTGAGTAAAGTGATGGAACTGTGCAGTTGTGTAAGTGATGTGGGGACAAATATTGGGAAAGGATGTCTGTTTGAATTTCCAAACAATTTGGAAAAAGCTGAGATCAGTCCTCTAAGTAGATGGAATTAATCCATTCCCGGATGGTGAAATTGGAAATGAGAATGTTAACATTTGTGAATTATGTCCACAATGGTCATAGCCTGCTTTAGGAAACCAGATTTTTAATTTCTAATGTATTACTAAATCAATAAAAACATTACGTATCAAAAGGTTATGCGTCAAAGAAATACAGAAAAACACACATGAAGAGTATTTTAAATAGGAAGACAAGTGTGTGTGCTAAGTTATGACAGAAATGGATGTTGCAAATAATAAAGGGTAATATCAATAACATGAAGGGCACAACAATATAAAACCGTAAATTGACATTGCTTTTTGCATGACATTCTCTTTGCACAAGAAAGAATATGACTTAATACTTAAATTTGCTTTCAGAACCCTACAACAGGTAATTTTTAGGCTCTGTGAAGGAATATTTCCCGAGATTTTGGGGCAAATATGTTGGAGGCTGTTACTAATGTTGGCTGAAATTTTTAAAAAGATAACCTCTTCTTCTGTTTTCTCTGTTTGTATTGTAACTAAGCAGGTATGCTCTTAGCAATGATGTGACTTAAGCACTTTGTTTACTCTTTAAAATCTGTTTGGTTCATCCCAGAAAATCAAATTTCCTGTGAGTGTTTTGTCTGAGAACTCCATCAGTGTGTTGAGTAATACAATGTAGAAATTTCGAGAGTTAGATGATACTATCATGAGAAGGATCGAAATATGTGTATCGAACTTTACCTTTACTTGCCATCTGGTGAGTGATAAGACTTCGTGGCAGAGGATCTCCGGCTTACTATCTTTTGACAACATTTTTGATGTTTGGGGAAATTATTTGATACATTTGTCTGTGTAAGTAGTACCTTTCTAATATGTTATCCTTGTAATTATTTTCTTAAGGTGTTTATATAATGCACAACATAGAATCATAGAATCACTAAGGTTGGAAAGGACCTCTGAGATCATCAAGTCCAACCGTCAACCTAACACCACCGTGCCTGTTAGACCATGTCCTGGAGCACCACATCTATGCATTTTTTGAATGTCTCCAGGGACGGCGATTCAACCACCTCTCTGGGCAGTCCATTCCAATGCCTCACTACTCTTCCCGTGAAGAAGATTTTAGTATTCTAATGGTCTCACATTTGATATACATTCAGAACACTGAAATATGGGCTTTAATGGCTTCAGATACTCACTTCTCCTGAATATATGTGTGTTCAGGAATATAAGTGAGCACAGCAAGAGGCAAGGGCTTCTAAAGGGTGGAAACACAAGTTTCCTTACACATATTGCAGAATTCAGAGGGGAAAAAAGATTTCTTGGTTTCGTGATGAATTTCTGTGTAAAGATTTGTTGTTCTGGTTGTCTCAGAAATGACTGAAAATTTTGACAGAAAAGAAACAAGAAAATACAAGTCACATTTTCCACAGGATGACAGAATTTTCTTGTCTGTGGAGAAAAATTAACTGTCAATACAAACTTAAGGAATATTTTTATGTTTCTTCTGGAGCAAATGTTGAAGTCATAATGAAGAGTTTGAATCACTTTACATGTATGCTTTCACAGATACTTCTATTTGCGAATGCTTTTCCACTTCCGTACTTTGAATATTCAAAGACAGCTTTACTATCCTTTAGATGTCTTTGGTCCATTTTGTTCTGGCCTTTGGAGTTGTAACTGGACTGGAGTGTGATTGCATGGGTCCCCTTGTGAATATTGTTTAAAATAAATCAGAAGAGTCATGGGAGGCAATTGCTGACAGTTACTACGCTTTCTTAGATTGCTGTGATCCATTTCTCTATGAGCCTTTGTCTAGGAATGGGAATAGTAGTTTAGATACTAAGCAGAGTCTTTAGAAGGCTTTGGTAAAGCATTGGACAATGTAGAAAACACTTAGGAAAGTTGAGAGCGTAAGTTTTCAGGAACCATACTCCTACCTAAGCTTTACACGTGATTTATGTTTGTAGTGACTTCATTGTGAGGTGATCATTGAAGTGAGTGATGTAGAAGGGTCACTTGGAGGCCTTGCCTGCTCTCTCTCTGTATTTGCTGCAGATGGACTGATGCAAACCCTCACTGCGAAAATGTGCTGCAGATCAAGATCGTGGTATGCCTGGTGCAACATAGAAAGCAAAAACAGTTCCTCCTGTAAGATTCTCACTGCTGCAGTGTAAGAACAAAAGCATGACTACTCTAACCACTGTCATGCATGTGTTTTGGACGCTTTTAAGCCATCTTGGCAAAAGAGATGCTTCTTAATGAGGAGCTGGCAAGAGGATTAAAAAAGACTTCTGAAGTGTTAATAAGCTCCTGCTAAGCTCGAAAAGCAGCCGAGAAAGAATGAAAGTGCTGACACGAAACGAAGTGATTTGAGGCTGATGTCATAGGCCAGCCAGAAATTGGAGTCATCCTCTTGATAGCCAGGAAGAGTGTTCAGTGAGGTGGGGATAGGCTGTGAGGCCCTGAAAGTGTCGATGAAGCAGCCTGTGCTTGACGTGATAAAGCTGTCAATGGAGAGACCTACAGAGAAGAATGACATCTTCCTGCAGTGTTTTTTTTCCCTGGTGTGGTGGGTTGATCCTGGCTGGAGGCCAGGTGTGCACCAAAGCCAGTCTGTCAATTCCCCTTCTCAGTAGGACACGGGAGAAAAATATAGCAAGAGCCTCATGAGTTAAGGACAGGAGGAGACGGTTCACCAATTACTGTCATGGGCAAAACAGGCTCGGCTTGGGAACATGTAATCTAATTTATTACCAAGCAAAACAGGGTAGAGTAATGAGAAATAAAACCAAATCTTAAAACATCTCCCACTACCCCTCCCTTCTCCCTGGACTCAACTTCACTCCTAATTTCTCTACCTCCACCCTGCCAGCAGCACAGGGGGACGGGGAATGAAGGTTGCAGTCAGTTCACCATAGATTGTCTCTGCCGCTCCTTCTTCCTCAGGGGGGAGGAGGACTCATACTTTTCTTCTGCTCCAGCCTGGGGTCTGTGACACAAGACAGTCCTCCACCAGCTGCTCCAACATGAGTCCTTCCCGTGGGCTACAGTTCTTCACGAACTGCTCCAACGTAGGTCCCTCCCACGAGGTGCAGACCTTCGGGAGCAGACTGCTCCAGTGTGGGTCCGCCCATGGGGTCACAAGTCCTGCCAGCAAACCTGTGTGTGCCCCTCTTTCCACAGGGCCTCAGGTGCTGCCAGGAGCCTGCTCCAGCGTAGGCTTCCCACAGGGTCACAGCTTCCTTTGGGTGCATCTACCTGTTCCAGCGTGGCGTTTCTCATGGGCTGTAAGGGGACAGTCTGCCTCACCATGGTCTTCTCCACAGACTGCAGGGGAATCTCTGCTCTGATGCCTGGAGCATCTCCTCCCCCTCCTTCACTGACTTTGGTGTCTGCAAAGTTTCTCAAATCTTCCAACTCCTCTCTCTGCTGCAAAAGCTTCCACTAGTTGTTTGTTTTTTCTCTGTTATCCCAGGGGCACCACCACTGTCACTGATGTGCTCGGCCTTGGCCAGGGTGGGTCCATCTTGGAGCCATCTGGCATTGGCTGTGTTGAGCATGGGGGAAGCTTCTAGCCACTTCTCACAGAAGCCAACCCTGTAGTCCCCCTGCTACCAAAACCTTGTCATGCAAACCCAAAACATCCAAAAGATAAAAATGAGGAAAATCATGTTCTTCCCAGTGAATGGGTTTTCCACTCTGGATTTGTGGAGTCCTTAAGAGGTGATGTCAAGTGGCATATAGCTGATTGTATTGTAGTCAGCTACCAAAAATGAAATCAAATCATCGTTCTGTGATCTGGCAAATTTCTGTCACTGATAATTCTCCCAAAATAATTTCAGTGCTAATACTGAATTATTTCAGTGCTTAGTAGAGAGAGCAACAAGAAAGAGAGTATCTCAAACTCTTAGAGCTTTGAGTAGCCTCTCAGGTGGATTTGAAACAGAACATCTTCTCTTTGACATCTCAAAACCAAAACATAGTCCAGCCTCCAGTCAAGCAAAAAAGGGCACAAAAAACCCTACAAAAACCAACCTAGGAGATTTGGGCTCCTAGAAGGCACTTAACCACTGGACTATTGTGTCTTGACTTTTTCTTCACTGTTTTATTTTTTTTTTCAGGCTACTATATTTGGCTTTGTTCCAACAGTTTCTAGTTACAGAAAGAGTTCTCTAACAAAGAATGTTTCCAGGGCTGCAGATGTTTCACTCATTACATAATACTGAGCATGGCTACCCTTTAAAGCTTGCAACTGGGACAGTAAGTGCATTTTATAAAGTATTTCCCTTGCTCTGAGAATAGCAGTCGTCATCATTATTATTACTACTATATTTAATTTTCTCTTGGACTATTTGCTTTGCAGCCTCTGGAGTAGTTGCCATCTTCTGTTATGTGAAAGAACAGTTTGGGTACAACACTGATAAAGGACAGCCTGTAGGAATACTTCATTAAATGTAATTGGCAAGCCTTTCACCTTGTCCCTCAGTTTATTTTTCACGAGATATTCAACCTCTATTAGATAATCAGCTTGTAGCTTGTGACCCGTTTCAGTTGTGCAACCATCACGTTCTCAGACGTTTACTTGAGAGCTGCTATGAAGGTATGGTTTTACATTTGCATATGTGCATGTTCAGACCCAGTCGCAAGTGACATCCAGCCATTCTTGTTCCACAGCTGGTTGTGTTAAGACAAGTAGAAGGTGGCATTGCGTGTCTGTGAAGTTACTTTTTGCAACTCTTCTTTTTTTCTAATACTCATGATTTAGTCAAGTGACTGTAACTGTTATTTCATAATTTTTGACAATGTGACATGCATTACAAAGAAGAAAGTCTTTAAATGTACATCTAGAATCCTTTTTCTGTTGTTACTGTCTGTGGCTAATAATCTGTGGAATATTTTATTTTTTCTGTTTTAATGCTGTTCAGTGCTAATGGTATGCTTGAAGTATACCTTGTCTTTTGTTGTGGTGTGTGTACATATATGTGTGTGTGTATTAGTGGTATATTCTTACACATAGTAAAATGTGCTTCGTAGAACTCACAGACATGTCCATGTAACTTCCCTCTGTGTTGCTAATGACAACTTAAGTGTTTGATAACTTCCTTGGTTCATCTGAACTCATTTAATGTTGTTGAATAGTTTAGTTTATAATGTTCTCTTCTGTAGTAATTTTAAGTCATCTATGAGACATACACAAGGTCTGAAATCTGCTGTCCCACATGCACCAAATAAAATGCATAAGCTGGACTTGCACACTTACCTGACTAGAAATGGGCTTTCTTAAAAGGGATTATGATATGGACATGATACGGATGTGAGCAATAGTAGTGAAGATAATTCTGAAATAGACAAGCAACTGGAGTGCAAGCTCTTTGGAAACCCTGTGTGTATACTCCAGTATGTTATGGTTGTTAAATGGTAATATTGGTGACAGCCTTTGCATATGCTGCTTACATTTAAGCCTGTGTGGGTATATATGTGTGCTAGAATTATATCTGTATTTTGTGTTTTAAAAAACTGTCAAAACTTTCACTTGCCAGGTATAGTCCATGATGATGTTGCTCATTGCTTTTTAAAGTGACTTGTAAGTATTAGCTTCCATGTCTTGAAATCCAGTTAAACAAAGACAAAATATGAGGCAATTAGAACAAAAGCAATCATTCTAATTTATTGAATACAGTTAACATTGAGAACCACCTTCACTGTGTTCTTTCTGTTGCTATGGAATACAACCAGGAAATACTTAAAAAAAAAAAAGTGCCAAATAAAGCACTATTGTTAATGCATTTCCACCAATGTGACATTTTAAAAAAATACTAACCATTATATGCAATAGTAGTTCCAGTTCTTTAGCATTTGCATTTAGATTTGATTTTTATAAACAGTGCTGGAGACAGAACTCTTCAATCTCCAAATCCTCACTGCTGGTCAAACTCACTAAGTTCGTGCCTTGATGTTCTACCTTCTCCTGCCCCAAAAGATTATACTTTATTTTTTTGTGATTTAAGATCACCTGTTGCTGAAAAAAAAAAATCATCTTTCTTATAATCAGTGTCATTGGTTTCTTCTGATGTATTTGTATTGCCTTTGTCTTTACCATTGTTGCGAAACACTACATAGAGATTTATTTATTTTATTTTTTACCAAGGCCTGCAGTGACAGGATAAGGGATAAGAGCTTTAAACTGGAGGAGAGTAGGTTCAGATTGGATATGAGGAAGACATTTATTACAATGAGGGTGGTGAGGCACTGGAACAGGTTGCCCAGAGAAGCTGGGGATGCCCCCTCCCTGGAAGTGTTCAAGGCCAGGTTGGATGGGGCTTTGGGCAACCTGGTCTAATGGAGGGTGTCCCTGCCCATGGCAGGGGCGTTGGAACTAGATGGTCTTTGAGGTCCCTTCCAACCCAAACTGCTCTGTGATTATTGTATTTGAAATGTGTGCAGCTCTATCTCTTTGCTGTGTATGATGCTAATCTAGCATCTTCAAGTATGTCTTTAAAGGCATTTACAAATCTGGTTTTAATTTTTTTCCATTTTCAGTTGTAATGAATAGTTGATACTGCTTTATCTCAAGTATGCTGTCTTGCTGGTTACTTATTTTAACTAACATGTATATGCATGTTATGTAATACTTCTAATGTGAATCAGGGACATTTCCAAAGTCATTCATTAAAAGAAATTCCGCGCTGGTTGCTGTGATGTAAAATTAAGATTTAACAAGCACAAATGAAGATTCTTTCAGATGAAGGGGAAGCAAATTGTTCTTCCCATCTCTTCACCAATAACATTATTTAATCTCAGCACAAGATGAAAGAATGGTTTGTGTGAATAAAGAATTGGATCTCTCCATTCTCATCCCAGCAAGGAAAATTTCTGAATTTTCAGAAAGGTAAACAAACTTTACCTACCCTTTCTCTCTTCTGAACAGTGCATTGGAAATAGTAGTGAAGTTGCATGTATAAGGACTTGGTCACATAGATTCTTAAGTTCTGTATTGGGCAGTGAGGTAGCCCTTCTGTTCTCTAGGAAGTTTTGCCTAGCTCAGTGGTTGAAGAACATATTAACAGTTCTCTCTTACTCAGGTTGTAGCCAGTAAATCTTTCAAGTGTTGCAGATGACCTTGTGAAACACTGTCTTGTATCCTTCCAGTACAGTCTGTGTCTTTTAAATCAGTTTAGCAAATCCAATGTCTTCCCTGAACTTTAGGCCAGTTTATTTTAGGCATAAATGTCAGAGCAGAATGCGTATACATGTTTCTTTTAACTTCTTTACTGCCAATAGCCAAGTATAATTCACTTGTAAAACCAAGCATTTGTGTAGCAGTCCTGACTTGCGATTAACATCTACCTTGCTTAAAAATCTTAACTGTGCAGTCTGTTTACAGAACAGATGTTTCAGCGACAGCACAGAAAAAGCGCTGAAGTTATTATTCATTCTGGAGTAAAATTTATTTCCTGTGGAGTCTAGTTAAAAAATATTTTCAGTTATGAGGAAAGTGTCACATCTTGTCTAAGTTCTTCAGTCGTCTCTGTGTGCATGTTGTAGCCTTCCACACAGCAAGTACTTTGTAAGTACTAGTTTCCACAGATTGTGGTTTTTGGGCACTGTCAGTATCTGAAAGAAGACGCAAGTGAGTTTAATTGCAAAGTCATGCGTTTGCACAAAAAATACCCTTGTAATTTCACCGAATCACAAGGGTTGGAAGGGACCTCGAAAGATCATCTAGTCCAACCCCCCTGCCAAGGCAGGGCCACCTAGAGCACATCACTCAGGAACATGTCCAGTCGGGTCTTGAATATCTCCAAAGAAGGAGACTCCACAACCTCTCTGGGCAGCCTGTTCCAGTGCTCTGTCATCCTCACAGTGAAAAAGTTTTTCCTTACGTTAACCCGGAACCTCCTATGCGCCAGCTTGCACCCGTTGCCCCTGGTCCTGTCACTGCATGACATCGAGAAGAGCCTG
>VWZZ01005046.1:77731-145337 GCA_013399095.1 Psophia crepitans
GATTCTTCTTTCCCAGGTGCAAGACCTTACAGTTGTCCTTGTTGAATCTCATCAGGTTCCTCCCCGCCCAGCTCTTTGACCATCATTTCACCAGTATTTTCAGTTAAATAGATTTCTGGACTATGGTTATATTGAAAATAGGCTGAAAAAGCTCTTTATGGCTTTATTTTTTTTTGTGATTTGGGGTCAATATCTCAGTTCCGAGTCTTCATGTGGGTAGTGAAGGAAAAGGTCACTGATTATAAGAAAGAGTTGGTCTGATACTTTTTACAATATCTCTAAAAAAAATCTGCTTTTTTAAGGGAGCATTGTAAAAGATACAGCAGTTACTTCACTGCTGCTTAGTGCAGTGTATGTTTCTTCATTTCCAGGAAGATAGTGTTTTGTCAATAAAACTGCCATTTGTGATGTTAGGCTTTTACTGATCTGATTTCATTTCTTTCTAGTGGACGCTTGCTTAGAGCAGAATTTTGAGAGTAGTTTTAGATTTTTATAAACAAAGTTTATAAAAACTTTTTCATAGACTTTTGCTATGTAAAAAATGAACTTGAGTAGAACTTTTTGCATTCAATTTGTGTATAGTATGTTTTGAGTTTTCTTTGCTGGTGGTAGAGTGCTTAGCGATGACGAAATACATGTCTTTTAAGACCAACTTGATTTTTTTGTGTATAGTTAGGCTAGTTGGCCTCCTGAGCCCTATGCTGGGTTTTTGTTTTGGGGTATGTTTTTGTTTGTTTGTTTGATTGATTGGGTTTTTGTGTTGTTTTTTTTTTGAGATGATATAAGATTAGCACTCCAGTTAGGAGTGAACTGAAAAAAACTTTGGTATCCACACACACTCTTGACATAAACTTTATTCTTTGTGTACATTAAGATACCAACATTTGTGCCATTTCTTTCCAGAAGCTGAAAGGAACAAGCAATTGTGTAAGGATTTGTCTGCACATAAGCCTTAAAACCCTCTACCTCTGAACCCACTCTGTGGGTGGTTATCCTTACTCTGGAGTGAGTGCGTACACACAGGCTTCCAAGAATACCTTCTCCTTAGTAGTGTCAGGTGTTAGTATGGCATTTGTATGTAAATTATCAAATCAGCATTTGTGACAAACCGTTTCACTTGGTTGCTACTGATTTATAAAACTTATGTTCCCTTTTCTTTAAGTCCACTTGCCAAAAGCTGGATTCACCTATGCCATTTGTTTCTAGATTTATGTTGGCTTTCCAATCTAAATTTAGAAGATAATGCAACACTTGCCATAATTTTAGAATTAGGACAGACCTGCACTTAGAATTCCAGAGTTCCGTCATTTTATCACGCGTCCAAAGGAAGATGCATAAATTATGCCATGACTTTTTAGGAATGAAAGACTTTAATTAACGAAAAACTCTTCTGCAAAAGTGGCCTTTTGTCTCTACTAGCATGGAAGTTCCTGGAAGGAGGAGAGCCATGTTTTATTTTCTCCTTTCTCCGCTACTTTTTTTTTTTTTTTTTTTTGAGCAGTTCTAAACTCTGCATTAGAGATTGGTTCAGAAGTTGTAAAGTTTCTTTGATCCAGCATGGTAGGCCCTGTGGTATTGGGACAGTGTTGTGCAGTGAAAGCAGTTTGGTCCTGAAAATAAGATGGCTGCAAAAGTTCTGTTGATAGGCCAAAAAGGGGGCTGTGGTTGGAGGAGTGTGTTAGACTTAAGTAGCTACGTTGCTTGCAATTTCTGTATTGGTGCTGTATCTGCTCTGCACAACATTATTTGGCATATTAGTTACGCTGATGTCCAAAGTGTACTTTCAATGCCTTCTGAAATACTTCAAAACTTCTAAGACTATACGCGCTGCCTGCCAGATCAGCCTCCTAGCGTCACTTCCATGATCCTTTTCATCTTGTGTGTTGGGTGCTATTTGTAAACCAGATTTTTCTTTCAGTGAATACTGTCTTCGAATAAAATACTGAAATGAAAGACTGCAATCGTACTCTCTGATTTTCTAAAAAGATTAGAAAAGATTGCATGTGTTGTGTGTTTTCTCCTAGCAACTTTCTAACATTTAATCGTATTAGAAAATAAATTAAAATTTCTAGGATATTAAGGCTTTAGCATACAAATTTTGCTGGTACTCCTTTCTGCTGCATCTAGGTTTTTACTTTATATGAGCAGACAAGCGCTTTCCTGTAATTCCACACTTGAAAAATCAAGTGCTGCTCACCTTATTGATGTTGTGGAGAATTCTAAGCAAACGTTTCTGAACAACAAACAGCCAGTGCGGTGGTAAAGAAAATGATGTCATTAATAATTCTAAATGTAGGAGTCTTGGGAAAATTAGTTGTGGATCTACCAATGTTAAGATAAACATTTGTTATTACTCAGAGTATGACAGCTACCTGAAGTAGACTTCCACAAATGAATATGTGTGTTTTGCAGGTCATGCAGAAGAAAACTTTTTTTTTATATATATATATAAAGAATAGGAGTCCTCAGCTGTGGCAATTGTAAATGAAGACTGACAACTTTGAATTAGTGATCTCCATTTTGGAAAAGCTTGTAACTGCAAGCTTTGTTGTGATAAAAGCAACATAGCTGTGAAACGAAATGCAAATACAGCACTGAGTTACATTGTCACCTTTGCTTCCTTGTGGCTGCCTGTAACTTGCTCTCACAAATTTTTATATCTTTGCCAGAACACCTCTTTGTTGTGGTTCAGCTAACTGCAAATAGAGGTAATTGCAGTGTAGCTGTATTGAAAGAAAAATTTAGGGGGTGTTTTAGACAGCAGTCAGTAAACTGAACCAGTTTCTAATAATGTAGTATTTTTTTCATAGCTGTTCAGCATTCATAACAATGACCTTTAGAATGGAAACGTTTCCCCCAAGACAATTTCACTATGAAATTTCTACTGAAGAAAGGGCTATGGCCTGTATGAAGTTAATAGTTGAGTTGCTATATTTTTGAGAACATTATGGAAAAATTGTAAAATTACACTGCTTTTGGGAGAAAGGCTGTTGTCTTTTTAGAGCGGTCAACTTTAAATGGACGGTGGGAGAGAGGAACATTTTGCCGTATTTCTGGCGTTTAACAGTAAAAATAATAGATTTTTTCCACTCCTGCATATTTTTGCTAAATGCATCTCTTAACTGAGAAGCGTTGCACTATGTGCATTTAAGTGTTGTCTGTGCAGGCTGGTTTTGTTTTTCACCTACAAAACTAATGGCTTCCAGTAGAATTTCCTTTTAGAAAAGGATGGGGTTTTTAAAAGTACTTATTTTATTCTGAAGATTATTTTTCTTTTTTTTTTAATTTAAAAATCATTTATGTCCTAAACTGCTGATAGCAAACTTTCCTATTATATCCTATGAGTGAATTGGAAAACTAACTTCACCTAAATCACTTCTCCGTAGACTTTATGGGTCTATGTGGACTTGGAGGTTTGTAATTCCTCAAACAGTATTGCTCACATTCTTAAAACAGAGTTTCCAATTTTTGTTTTTAGTTTCCTTGACTAAAACGGAAGTATCTTTGTAGACTTTTAAAAAAAAAAGATTTTTCACGTGACCTGTATTTTGGCATTTTGGGTTTTTTTCAATATATTCTGCATTTTCATAATCCAAAACCAAGGCAGCAGTTTTTTCTTTCAGTGTTTTTTTTGTGGTGTTTTTTTGGGGGAGGTTGTTTTTGTTTGGTTGGTTGGTTTTTGTTTGGTTTGGGTTTTTATGTTTTGGGGTGTTTTTTTGGTTGGCTTGTTGTTTTGGGTTTGTTTTGTTTTGTTGGGGTTAGTTGGTTGGTTTTTTATGTTTGGATTTTATCCTGCAAAGGAATGGGGTGTTACAATAAAAATCCCACTATTTTCTAAATGGATTTTCCTAGTAGTCTTAAGTACAGAAACCTACTGTTAGAAAACTAACAGAGGACAGCATCTCTCGAAATCAGGGTTAGGAGAAGTTGCTGTGATAAAAGTTATTATGTAAGATATCTTGGAAGAATGTTCTCTTGTCTGTTAAGAGGAGCAGTGTGCGTACTTACTCTTACGTGAGTGGAAAATGGCAGTGGTTTCATCTTGTTCCCCCACAAATCATAAACTTACTTTTTCTGCAATTCAGAAGGCCAAGTATCCTTGGACTAACCAAATTCTGCTATTCCTATTTGTTTTGGAAGCTGTCTGGTAATTTACAGCTTAGTGTCTTTATATTTCTAAAGCTTTTGCATTAGAGCAGATAACCATGTCTTAATTAAGAGCTATTACTTTAAGGGTTCTTGTGAGAGATCCCATTGCTTTGAAAGTTTCTGAAATTAGAGAGCAAATTGTGGAAGAGCAGAGTTGTAGTGTATACTTGAAACCTTACCTCTCTTGTGGAAAAGGAAGAGAGACTCGGAACATTATAAAAATCTCACTAAATCTTGTGCTGACATATGAGGCTTGTGCGCCAAGTTTCTCAGCTGAAATGTCTGGTGACTCTGACTTTGCCTGTCACATGTTACAGAGTTTCTGTGAAGTAAAACATAGCCATGGCTAAGAGAGAAATAAAAAAACATAGATATAAGTGTATGCTCCTTAGCAACCAATTTCTACTGTGTTATTGATCCCCACTGGTAAAAATTTGCGAATGGATTCGCTTCATTTGCATGTTAATCTCCCAAATCTTAATATTTCATTTTTCAGATACTTTTAATTTTTTCTCCCTCCATTTACCCAGGAACGCTAAATTTTCACTTTAGAAAACACCCAAGGATTACATTAATGCAATTCCAGGAACTACAGTTGTGATTAAAAATGCAAACTGTTGTGAGATTTTTGACATTGTATGCTGTTATCACCGCTGTTTTATTTCCTGCTTTGTGTGCTAAAAGTAAACATGGGCAATGATTTTAGTGTTGCATTGAGAGAGCTTGATATTGAGCTGTGTGAACATGTAATAAAAGACTGGGTCACTTAACAAAAGGTTTGGTTTTTTGCTTTAATATATGATGCCATCTATTTTGCTATTTTTAGCCCCTTGTTCCAGTAATTCGGTTTCACATATGTCAAGTGAAAACAGTACTTTCCAGATTACAAGATATTCTGGCTCATGGCTTTCCTTTCTTTTGAGGGGAGCAGGGAGTGGTTGGTTTATTTATTTATTCATTTTTATAGTTCAGTGAGCAAGTCCAAGCATCTAAAAGGCAAAGTGAAACATCTTCGACTTCACAGTTTTATGATTAATCCAGTGGTGCCACTGCGAGGGGCGTACTGCTGCTACTTTTGTGCTGACACAGTGAATCGTTGGAGAACTGCTATGGTTGAACACTAGACAGTCTCTGCCAGGTTAGCGTTCAGCCGGAGCAGTTCCTTGTTCCAGTTCATTACGTGGTTACACAAACTACAGTTCTGTACAAAACTGAAGGTGGGAATGGGCAGTGGCAATGTGAGGAGCGACCTTTTAATGGAAGCACCAATTTGTGTGAGATTAAGTTGAAGCCATTACTCCGGCATTTCATGCTGACTTGCTTACCTATAAAGGGCTTATCACTAACTTCATGTTGTTTATGGCTCTAAAAAGGGCAAACTGCTGCAAGTTCTATAGCTGAAAGTTATTCAGAAGCTTCACTGTTACTTCGGAGTAACTATCTTCAGGAGAGCTAGGCGCTGAACACCAGACAAATTGGGTAAAACCTTTTATTGTTCCTGTTGATAGAGCATCCATGTATTTTAGTTCTGAAAACTCATGTGAGTAGCTCTCTCATGGCTTTCCCCTTTCCAGGGGAGCCAAACACTTCTGTGTCTCTTCCCAGGATCTCTGTTTATGGATGACCCTACAAAAGCTGATAGACAAAGTGTTTAGCGAACACTGAAGTGATGATGTGAAAAGCACTGTGGAAACATATTGCAGAAGAGAAGAATCTTTTAAAGGGTGTAGGTACTCTCAGGTTTGAAAGGATATGAAAAGTTGTCATTTCCATGTTAGAAAATAAATGGAGTTAATTGGAGTATAATGGTATTACAAATTTGCATTATGTTATTTCCCTCCCCCTCTCCACTTGCAAAGTCTTGTAAAGTGGGCAGATAGCAAATACTTCTTCAGTATAATTTCAGTAGGAAAGAGCAGGATAAGAAGAGAAGGAGAAACCAGTGCTGCCTCTGCCAAACCAATTTTTGTTAGCAGAGGGCAATGTTTCTGCCATTATCGGACTAGGTCATTCTAAATAGGATAAACTTTTCTATTTGGTAATCCATGTGAACCACCACTCCTTGGTATGTGGGACCTTGGCAGCTGTGGCAGTCTTATTTTCAAAAATGGGAACCGGACTTCTATTTTTGATTAGCTTTCTAGATGGGATCCCCAGAAATCTGGTGATGGAAACATGAGGATCTAAAAGAAGCTGGTCCCTGGCTCCCTGAAGGGATGTAACAGTAGTCAGGTTTATTGCTTGGCGACTACTGTTTAAATATTTCTCACTCAACTTCTACAAACATACATTTTCCTCGAGTTTGGGTACTTGAAATTGTACTTGTGATAGTTGAGCGTGGTCTGTCAGCTAGTTTTGCTCATAATAGAAACTTGCATTTCGACAGTTTAAAATCTTACATTTAGTGAACATTGCTGGCGTTTGGAGAACAACTCTTTCCAGAGCTGGAATGTGCAGCTAGGCACTGATGTGTACTGCCTGATCAGCTGATGAAATGTGGGTTTGGATGTGTGATTCTTGTAAACTGCTTCCAGATGTTACAGTTGCCAGCTGAATGTCTCAAGACTGCACAGTTAAGTCTAGATTATGAAACAAAATGGATGAAATGTGCAAAAGATAAACTAATAAGCCTATACTTGTAATTATTCTCTCTCTTAAAAAAAAAAAGCGGCATGATTCTGTAATCAATTTACTCATGAAACAGTGACAGAAACTACTTACAGGTGCCTTTAGTTAGGGGTACCTGAATTACTTTATAACCTACAAAGAGCTGGAATAGTCTAATAGCTAGCACCAAATAATTTTCTGTATAGGTGCTAGAAGCTTTGAGTTCTTTATACCGCTTAAACTTCCTTTTGCTAAAACATGACTATTTTTATGCTAGAACTGAAACGCAGTTACTGACAGTACTATCTCTTTGAGCAGCAGAAAATAAAATTTGTTTTGGAGTTTCTCTAGAATTTTCATGAAATCTCTATATAGGAATTCTTTTGTTTGCAAAATTTTTTTTAAAGCTTTTAAGTCCTTGTAGTTGTTAAGGGAAGGGGTTTAGCTTGAAAGTGAAGTGTATCATGTCTCTCTCTTTATTTTCCCCAGGAAGTACTGACATAACCATGATAGAAGACAAAGGTCCGCGAGTGGCTGACTATTTTGTAGTGGCAGGGCTCACTGATACAGATACTGCAACTCTCCTGGACCAAGAAATAAGCCGACATGAAACAAAGTCGACTGGTCCAAAGGCTCCGATTACTGACATTGCTGTGATAATTAAATCAGCTGGTGAAACTGTCCCAGAGGGATACACCTGTATTGAAGCCACCCCTACAGCCCTTCAAGCCAACTTAAACTATGGAAGTCTAAAGAGTCCTGAACTTTTTCTTTGCTACAAGAGAGGCCGGGACAAACCACCTCTTACTGACATTGGGTGAGAATTCTGTAATGATTTACTTCCTCTTTCAATAATGATCAGATCCTACTCTTTGTACATGATGATAAAAACATATGTGAAAAAACTTTTGAAAACCTACTGTCTTTGAATCTATGTCTGTTATTGTTTCTATCTGCGTAGTATTTTTTTTCTGAAGTTGAAAAAGTGTCAGTCTTCTAGTGAACTTATCTTTTTAAAATGTATAATGTTTTAGCTTAAAAAAATACTATATATATATGTGTAGAGAGAGAGAGAGAGATGGAGTGAAGTAAATATGAGAAATTAAGTTCTCTGCTGCGGTTTTATGAAAGGTGAGAGAATAGTAAAAAATTAATTTATAGAAATGGTATAGTGCTAATCCAAAAATGTAACATGCTTAATCTGAAAGTGATGACTTCAGAAGACAAAAATTACCACTTTGTGGAATTGACTTTCATGCTTAAGGTAAAGGATGCCACTTAAAAATGGTAGGACACTGAAACTAAGATTTAATATTATCCACCCACCTAGAATTTTGTAGACTGCCTTATAGATCAGAGTATGTGTGAGGTTGCTTACGAGTTCTAACATGATTGTCTGCAAACACTGGATTATGTAGTCTCTTGGTAACTAATCATGCTTGTATTTCAAAATCCACGCTTCTTGATGTCTGAGGCATAAGTTTCTAGAGTTAATAGTACTATGTTTGAAAACCTTAGATCATAGCCAATGCTTCAAGTTGAGCGCTTAATAAATGCAGGGGACAACCTGACAAGGAAACTCTGAACTTTGTTACTTATAGGATACTGAGTTTAATGTAAGTATTCAGGACCAAGGTCACAAAATCCCCCAAGAACTTGTGGTGGTGAATATTATAGTATGTGCTACTAGCTTATTGAGGTAATGCTCAATCCATAGTAACTCATGCAGCACTACAGTATTGTCTAAATTGCTCTGTATAGCACTTCTGCTTCTCTGGTTTGGATAAGGACATTGTAAAATCACCAGGGATGTAGTGAGAAAGAGAAAATGAAGCATGGGTGGGGGTAACTGTTACAATGATGGCAAAATAAGGAATGTGTGTGGTTTTCCTTATTTAGTTATTAAATAAATAGTGAAGAGTAAAGTAAAAAACATACATCTAGTTTAAGCACATCAGGCACAATGCCTACCTAACCTGCTTTTGATGTGCAGTTTGAGTGCCAACTGACAAGTAGAGTGCAGTCAGGAAGAAACTGATAGTGAAATCTTACTAATGAAACTAGTTACATGGCAAGATCTCTGCTTTAAGGGTGATAGTTTAGGTTGTATGGTTAACCTGGTACATTCGAAATTCAGATCATCTTGATCACCTAAACTATGTTCTAATAAGCTTCAATGGAACTGATTTTTACAATAGTCTTTGCCCATGTGTGTGACTGACATTGCAAGATGAGGTAACTCTTACAGTGAGATGTGACTGTGGAATTGCAGTATGAAGTTATTCTTTGAATGATGTGTCAAACTTAAGTAAGTTTTAGCAGAAGGGAGAATTTCTAAAGGGAGTGATTCCTCAAAGGGATTCCTAAACCATCAGTCTTTAGCATGTGCCTTTACTGAAGCGACTCTGCTAGCACGTTTATTTTCATGTCTCCAACATCTTTAGGACCTTGAATGCTTGGGTAGATTTTGTAGGGAATACCTGATAAGCAAAATAGGCAAGTGATGGAGTGACTAAGGGCTTCCCTAACAGAGACACCTTTTGAAATTATTGGTGGAAAACTATGGTTTTTGGCAAGTAGTATTTATTCTATATTTTGTGTCCATGTAACAAATCATGGCTGGCTTTTCTCTCTGAGCAGTGGTGCATATGAATGTTTCCCCCACCTGCTGTTCTGCAGCTACGTGCAAGAGATGGTTAGAGCGAGCTTCTTAAAGACAATGTAGTTCCAACTCCCCTGCCACGCGCAAGGACACTCTCCACTAGACCAGGTTGCCCAAAGCCCCGTGCAATGCCTCTGTGTGTGTGTATTTCTTTCAGACCTGTTTGTAGGAAAACTAATCAAACAATGCCATTTGGAGGAAGGGGGAGATGAGGGTACAGTCTACTGATTCTCTTCCATTGTCCTTGTGTTGTGTATTTTTGTGCCCTCCATTCTCTTTCCTGCCTATTCTTCCACTGGTGCATTAGCTGAAGAGTCTGTAAGCTGCTGGAGCCACTTCCTGCTGCAGGCGCTCCCTTGCGTATAGTTAGGCCACATGCTGTGCCCCTGGGTGTTGCATTTGCTGTGGGTGGTTTTGATTGGAAGAATAAAGGTTTAGTCCTAGGACAAAAAGTCTCGAAGGACCTTTTCCTACATATAGCTGTAAAATTTAGTATCATAAGCTTATGTGTTTATAAATAATTCAGGTACTAGTCATTCTGTTGCTTTCCTGACCAGTAGTTTTGCTCATGTTCCAGAAGTAGACAAGAACTGATACTTGAGATTTGTTTCAGTTCAGGTGAAGTGAGACCCTAAAAAAAGATCTTACCTCTCTTTGTTTTACACTTGAGTTAGGAATATGGGATTGCTCCAGCACTTGTTTCTTAAACGGAAGAAAACCCTGACAGGAAAATGCTTTTGAGTGTAAGTGGTTTTGCAATTTGTAAGACTTACTATAGAAAGGACTAATGAAGGAGTATCAGACTTCTCTGAAGCAGAGGTTCTTGTATTACTAATGCAAAAGTTAAGTAACTTCCATTGTGTGAGTAAAGAAATACTCTTTTTTTTTTTTTTAGCTAGTATGGGAAGCTTTAGTTTGGTTAGTGGTTTTGTGCCAAGGACCCATCTCATTCTGCATACCATACCTGGTTTCTGAAAATACCTGCAGGAGTATAGGTTGACCAGATGTTTTTCTTTAATAGGAATGTATTTAAAAAATGAAAGTTAAGTCAGATTTCAAGAACCGTAATAGAAACTGGAAGATGTTCTTAACAGCCAGCTACTTTCATTGCAGTGAGAAAACTGCAGTTGGGTGTTTGGAACAGCTTAGGGTAATAATGATGAAATTAATCTCTTGTGTGTTTAGACAAATAATAATAGTGGTAGCAGCAGAAATAAAGGGTAAGTTGATCTTTTCCCTCCGCTTCACCCAGCGCTTCTCCTCTGACCCTCCTACTGCCTACTATACTTATTTTAGGTTTCTTTGCTCAGTTGCTTGCACGTTGCCTTCTCTTAAATGAGATAGCAAGAGTTGTGTTAAAGAGTTATTTTGCAGAAGGATTGTGAGAGGCAGAAATGTGATTGGACCTAGAGAAGCCAAGCTGGGGAGCAGCCTCACATGATGCAATTTGCAACAGTGTACCTATTTTGAAATGGTTTTCCAGAAGCAGGGTTTTCTGTGGTTTACAGTTTTTAACTGAACAGCTGCAAGAAGGCAGTATTTATATTTTGTAAACTGTTATCTGATGTATTGAAGTATACCTTTAAATCAGTAAAACTGGTCATGAGAGAACTTCCATTTACAATGTGAAACAGCCCTATGAAGCGATAAGAAAGATTTTTTTGTCTTTCTAACAAAGAAAGAACCTAACATGAAAATGAGGTTACATTTTGCTTGAAATGAAACTTTATTGAAATTGATAGAACAATATAGCAAATAAGGTGTACTTAGGATCGAGGCCAAAGTATAAGGTCATAGAAGCAGGAAATAAGTCTTATCCTGATTAGTACTCATTAAACAAAGGCAGACACTGGGAAGTTGAAACAAGTAGGAGCAAACTAACTCTCTCAGGGAGGACTTTGTATATACAGGGTGTCATGTTAAATATTTCATGCATCACTTCTGAATGTTTTTGAATGAATCATTACAATAATTGTTTAGTTTGAGTGATCCATGGGTGGTGGCTTTCTAGTGTTTGCTTGTTTTCTTATATTCAATACTGTGCATGAGGTCAGGAAATGGTGTGGTTTTAATAATACTTCTGCTGATAGATATGTCGAAGTGAGAGTTGCTTTCATTTTTTATTCTAAAGCAAAGTTGTATGTGGGAAGCTGCAGGTCACAAAACACAAATTTCTAATGAATTACCATTATCCTAGATCTTGCCATATATTGTAAAGATGAAAGCTCATTTAAAGGTGGCGAGTACTCAGTACATACTGCAGAGAATCAAGCAAATGGAACCATTGCTTATGGGTGTGCAATAGGAGATGAAGTTTGCCCTATCGTAGCATCGGTGCATTAAAAATATGCAGTGATGTACTTTCTTCTCACGGTCACTTCCTAATAGCTTTATATTTGGGAAAGATCAGAGTGTAAAATTGTAGTTCATTTACTACTGTGAAGGTGTGGAGGATCTTTCTTTTTTTTGCTAAGAATATGGTCATCTTAACTAGTAATCTGGCTAAAAAATCCATGTGAGTGTTGCTGTATAGCCAAGTGAGATACATTCTGCTTTCTAGGAGTACAATCAATTGTAGTTATTATTTCTTCCTTTTCTGTGGAATGGAGTATTATTTTGTCTTCCCCCCACACCGCTTCCCTTTAAGGAATGTTATTCAAACTATGAATGCAAATAGTTACTGGGTTTGAGGGGTTTTTTCCCTGTAAAAATTCATCTAGGAAGCAAACTTCTGTCTTCTGTTGTTCTTTTTCCAACAACATTCCTTTAAAAAAAAAAAAAGGCAAGCTTGAAATTTCTTTTCCATCTCACAGTTTAGCGATGGAAATAATTTCTAAGAAATTATCAGATATCATGTGTGCAAGCAATTTAAAGTTTCCTTTGTAATTAATTTTCATTGATAGTGCAGCATTCCTACTAATTCTATAACTAAATCCTTTTCAGTCTGGCTTGATTTTATTTTTCCATAACTATGATCTGTTCTCACAGAGATTTCTTATAGTATTTATATATTTCAGAACAGTTTCTTTGCCTGAAATTATGCATGACAAAAGACAATATATAAAATGCACGTTAGAACATTGCAGTGATAACATAGGATCCTAACGGATGGACAATTTCTGTGAATTTGTCCAAGTAACTTCATATATACCTGAATGCACGTAATATTTTGTTTCCTTCCTGTCTGCAGAGTTCTATATGAAGGGAAGGAACGCATCATTTCAGGCTGCGAGGTGATTCAAGCTACTCCTTATGGTCGTTGTGCTAATGTTAATAACAGTTCAGCTTCTTCTCAACGGATCTTTATCACATACCGAAGGGCTCCTCCAATACGACCTCAAAATTCATTGGCAGTAACAGATATCTGTGTTATTGTTACCAGCAAAGGAGAGACACCTCCTCATACATTCTGCAAAGTTGATAAGAATTTAAATTGTGGAATGGTGAGTATTTAGAAGCTTGATTGTTTGTGGTGGTGTGTGTTGTTTGTTTTTTTTTTTAAATCCAACAAACAAACCCAAAGGAGTAGCTCTTTTATAATTGTGTTCTATCACTACATCATAACTCTTTCTTTCTGTATACCAAAGGTGAGACTTCAGTTTTGTAGATTTTGTTGCTCGGATTTCATTTGGCGTTAAGAATTACTTCTGCATGCTGATTACTCACTACTTCAGTTTGCATATTCATGTTTTGGTAGTATTTAGGAGTAGTGCAATGTATTTTTTTTTTGCTACCACCTCCCTCTGTCGAGGCTGACACTTGGGATGAATCACAAATGGTTTTTTTCTTTGGTATTAATGATGCCTATGTTACTAAGGCATGTAGGAATGATAATTAGTGCTTATAGTTTCTCCACATACTTTTTTTCAATCAGTTCACTTTTATTTAGTCTGTCTTGCATTTAGTTTACTCAGGCTGAAATAAGTGAATTTTTTCGAATGGTGGAATGTATTTAGATAAACTGCAAAAACACTATCTAAATAACCAGTTGATGGAAGTATAATAAAAGCTTCAAGTGATGTTTAGAATTTCATGTCTACTGATGAGGTTCCCATAAAAGTCTCCTTTTAAATAACCAAGCAAATGACAAACTGCCAATGATATGCTTCATTTTTCCCTGTTCTTCTATTGGAGTATGTCAAAGGGTAGTGTGGTGGTGTGATCATTTCTATAAATCCTGGAATCTCTAAAAAATGTGAGAAGGGTGAATTCTCAATCTCATGATTTACACGCACTCAGCAGCCAACACGTCATTTTATTCTGCAACACTTTTTATTTTAATATCTGCTTTGTTTAAAAGTGAGAGTATATTGAAATGCTTCTAGTTGATTGTTCTGCTGCCTGTTGTCATCTTTGCTGGTTCTAAGTTGAAACTTTTGTCTTCCAGTGGGGTTCCAGTGTATACCTTTGTTACAAGAAGTCTGTGCCAGCTTCTAACTCTTTAGCATATAAAGCTGGTAAGTCCTTTTAGAAGCAGAAGGATTCCAATGCCTTGTTGAAATGAAGTAACGATTTTCAAAGCTTACGTGCTGTCTGTCAGAATTCTGTTCCTATAGCATGTCAGTTGAAATCAACCTATAATGCCTTCTTTGCTCACCTCACTTTTTCCTAGGGGAAAAAAAAAAAAAAAAAGCCTAAATAGGAATAGCATTGTTCTGTATTAATTTAATTCTTACCATGACAGGTTTGGTAGCTTAGGAGCTTTGGCAGAAAGCTTAGCAAGCATTTCAGATGTAACAAAAGACTTCATATTTCTCGTGTTGGTGATGATGGAGAAGGAGTAATTAAAAATTCCATTCAACCTTACTCATACTTCTTTTTATGTCTCACAGCTAATGCAACATCCTTCATTTAATTTGAAAGTTAAATGTGTTTCTTCCTTTCAATTCCACAACTATTCACTTGTTTCTTATCTGAGGAAAGAGAAAAATATTCTGAACAATAAATGTCACGAAGTCTTTTCTTTTAAGTCTCTTTTTTTTTTTAAAGTTTTTTAATGTATTTCTATGCATGTTTTTTTCCTGAAGAAGTAAAAAAAAACAACTTTCAAAAGAGTTTTTCTTGAGCACTAAGTGCACCACATTCTTTTGAAAAGTGTAAACTACCAAGTAGAAGTGGAAAGCATAGATAATGAAGTCAGTATACCATAAAATAAGCTAGATGAAGAGCAGTAGTAAACCAATGCTTGTATGTCTGTCTTCTACCAGCAAGACTATTTCTGTAAACTGAATAAATTATTTGTTTAAACTGAGCACATTGACTGATTAGCAGAAAATCTGGACGGTCAGCTAGTTCATCCTATTTTCAATGAAGGTATTACTGCTTTGGTAGCAGATAAATTATCACTTCTTCATAGGAATTAATTTGTAATAAAATCCATTCCAATGGCACATCTAAATAGCATAGGTAATTCCCAACTAGTTTAATGTAAAAGTCTTCACTGATTAATTTCTACTATGTACAGTTTTTTGAGCAGTTACCAAAAGGAAGTGCTTCAGTATTCATACACAATTTTTAAATGATTTGTTACTTGTATGACTTAGTCTTGCTGTCAAATGAAAGACTTTCATCTGCAGTTGTAATGTCCACATAACCAACAGACTTTGCTGGGCTTGCAGAGCAAATGCACTTACTTTTCCTTCTCCCATTCTAAAGGCTTAATTTTCAGATATCCTCAAGAGAACTATGAGTCATTCCCACTGTCGGAATCTGTACCTCTCTTCTGCCTTCCTATGGGAGCTACTATTGAGTGCTGGGACCCTCAAACCAAATATCCATTACCAGTGTTCTCAACGTTTGTACTGACCTGCTCTTCTGCAGAAAAGGTATGGCTCCACACTGTGACTAGTTTTTGCATTTAGTTCAAATAGGCATTGTGTTTTCTGTGTTTGAGAAATACTACAAAAGAAGTTGTTAAGTACTTCCCTTATAACGTCTTATTTCTTAAGCCTTCATATAAGACAGAAGTAAACCAAGACAGGAAATAGCTGAAGAGTATGTGTTGTTTAGTCCCATATCAGCTGAACCATACGTGTAACAAAACTCAGAGCACGTGGGTTTCCCTGTGCTTTCAAGTAAGAAGTTTCTGGGAATGGAAATGCAGCCTACATGTTAAAGGGATGTTAACTTATCACATGTGTTAGCAGTGTTTAAGTTGTGATGGTTTTCCTGTGGTTGCCTTAAAAACCACTTAAAACAGCAGGGCAAGGAAAGGAAAAGTATGTGCTGAGAGGTAGCATGTGAAGGGCTCTGAAGAGCTCCTGAGACCAGTGATCCTTCTGAATTCACATGAAGTGATAGATTCAGAACACCGAACATCTATTGAATCTCTGTAAGGTCACCAGCACACACAGGCACCAAAAAATGTGTCAGAAGACTCAGCCCACATGTGAGAAGGCAGTGTCTGCTCTACACAGAGACTACAGGATTATAGGAACACCTGATGAAGAAAGGGAGCCCTTGTTTTGGGGTTGGTCTCTCAGCTGTTGCGTCAACTTGCCAACTGCATCTGTGTGTGTGTGTGAACTGCATGAGGGAATAAGTGATTGTAATGTGTGATTAGCTCTCCGTGACTAATAAACAGCAGATTGGCTCTGTTAGTGGTAACAGCTCAACTTCACTCTGCCTCAGTCCCCTATCAGTGAAATTTATATACTTCTCTATTTCCAAACAACAAAGAAGGTTTTCTCCAATATATTAATACTTCTTTTGCAAGGAGGAATGCAGTAGCTGGCAGTATTTTTCTCAGAGAGAATGTATGCTGTGGTATTCATCATTCCCTGTTCTCTTTTTGCTAAGCTTGCCAGAATAAATTGGTTAGTTATGAAACTCTGACAAATACAGAAGGAATATTAGAAAAGGTCAGTAGCTGCTTAGCTTTATAAAACGCGTGAAGTCAAAGCTAAAATAATTTTATTGTATAGTGTGGTAATAATAGGGGAATTTGCTGAACACAAGCATTTCATGAGGGTTGGGGTTTTTTTTGTGGACCATAACAGTAATGGTTAGGGTTTTGTCATAGCATGCAGTTTGGTTCCTTCCCTTTCAATTTACTGAGTACGAATACTTTGAGGCAAGTGCAATGAAAAAGAGAGAGAGGCACAAGAGTCCAAAGCATTTTATTTATAAGGATACTTTGCGTATGCTACATAAATGAAAAGTAATTTCACAAGCTACCAGCAAAAGCACTGTAGTGTGTGTGCAAATACCAAACTTTTAAGGATGCTTCAAAAGTTGTAACCCAATGTCCTGTTAAATACTGGGTCTGCTGAGCTATTTTTCTTCATCTTTTAGGTTTATGGTGCTGCTATTCAGTTTTATGAGCCTTATCCCCGAGAGCTACTAACAGAAAGGCAACAATTGCAGCTGGGTCTCGTGACAGCTGTAGAGAGAAAAGTGGTTACTTCCAAGTCCATCAATTCCAACAAGTGTATCTGCCTTCTTTCACATTGGCCTTTCTTTGAAGCATTTAGAAAATTTCTTATGTTCATCTACAAACTTTCTGTCTCTGGACCTCATCCTCTTCCCATTGAAAAGTATGTAAAACATTTTTCAAGTTGAAAGGTAGTTATATCAGTTCAAGAAGTCATCTGATTTATACAAGTCACACTTAGTTGGTATATTTGCTCCGTCCTCTTGCTTGTGCTGCATTGCTTATGTTGTACTGATAGAAATTATTGCTGCTTCTGTTTAATAGTAGTGGCTCTTGCAGTGCCAGGACAGGGAACTGGGTTTTCCTGCAGGTTTTCTGTTAGAATATGTCAAGCCTGTTTACCTTTCTCTTAACTACGTCAAACAGAAAATGCCTGAGCCATAACATACATGCTAACGTTTGCAGTCCTGCATTTTAGTTTGATAAATACAAGCTCATACGCTCTGTGGATTAGCAACGCATATCTGCGTCTGTTTCCAGGCACTGCAACTAGTGCAAATTGTGTGTGTGTAAACTCTGTAGAGAATGATTTTCATGGTCCTAAAAGCTTGCTGAAATATGATATTACCTTCAAAACTGTTCTAGATGTCTGGCAGTGAAGTATATAGTTTCTCGTAGCTAAACCTCATTAGAAACTCTGTAAAATGAGGTTAGGCTGCCTGGGATTTTAAATGACTTGCCTAAATGCCGGTGTGTTCTTATCTTTTGCATACATATCTGAAGCTGCCAGTATTAATTTTCACGCATGAAATGTGGATGAATGGAGCTTCTTTGTTTCATTTTGCATAAATAGGCTGTTAAACTTACCAAAACAGTAAATAAATCTTAACAGCCTTTCTAAAACATGAAACCATAGTAATTATAAAATGTGATTAACACTGTTTTCAGTCTCTGATTAGTCCCTGCTGGTTTTATAACATCTTGTCGTCTTTTCAGGTACATATCCCATTTTATGCACAATATACCTTTCCCTTCACCACAAAGGCCAAGAATTCTTGTGCAGGTAGGCAGAACATTTGCTTCCATTTTTAGATACAATAATGGCAAACCCTCTTTCTTGCTTTTGAAAGCTCAGTTTCTTCCTTTAGGCTTTTTACTTGGCTTTGAATACCCATTTGCGAGAAGGGAGAGGGAAGGAGATGAATGGGTTGTCCTTCTCTTTCATTAATATAAACCTGGGGTAACTTAGAAAAGGAAGCTATTTCAGACTTCAGGTGGTGTGGGTGGCAGCAGCATCCTACTTGCACTTTTGAAATTTCTGCTATATATTACTTTTTCATTTTGTAGGTACCACTTGCTTACCTCAGTGAGGGGGTGGTTTGTTTTGTCTTTCTCTTACTTTTCCACCCACTACTGTGGGTCAAAGGTTAGTCCCCCAGGGCACTGTCTCTTGTGGTTCTGCTTAATCACTAGCAGCAGTTACATGTCCAACACTGAGTCACAGAAAACTTCCTGTAACTCTTGAGAATCATTTCAGTGACTAATAGTTCTGTTGATCTAGTGAGTACGAGTCCCAAAGGTTGTCTCTGATTTGTGTCGCTTACATGACATTGTGACTCTGCCAGCAGTTTATGAGACTATGGATATACATTCATATTGGAATATTATACTGTATTAACTTTGGAGTTGTCCATATCAGTCACATACTGCTTTATGTGTTTCAGCTTTCTGCTCATGATGCATTAATATTGTCTCAGCCAGTTTCTACACCATTGCCACTAAGGTATCATTATTAGTGTTTTAAATGTATGCTACTTGAAAAATTCGGAGGCAAATAGGAGTAAGTCGTAGAAGGAAGCCAAAAGCTTAATATGCATTTATAAGATTATACAGTGTTGTCTTTTTGACATAGACCTGTCCTTTGTGGAAGAATAGTGTCACTAACGATCCTGAAATGGAAACAAATTGCCAGATTATTGTAGGAACTCTGAAGAAGGAAGCAGCAGGCTGTGAGAAAATAATATATGTGTTTAAATATCTTGTATTTTCAGAACCTATGTAGTGAGCAATTATTTTTTTTTAATAGCATAGGTAGACTGTTTGTTATCATGGTTTTTTCCCTTATTGGATCCAAGAGAGATGTTTATGTCAAGCAGTTATGTGAAAGCAGTCAATGCACAACTGTGCAAACATTTAGGAAATTGAAAACTACACCTAAAATTGATATTTGTGCTTGAAGGTTGGTGCAGTCTCTGTGGATACTGCCTGCATTTTCTGGGTTGGAGCTCCCTATGATGGTTTTGTTGATTTTTGGTTTTTTACACCCCACCTCTTAAACATTATCATACAATATTCTGTATGCAGAAGAATCTCATGTTTAATTACTTCTGTTACACAGCCTCTTAAGTGAAAAATTGCAGTCAGCCACCAAACTGCGAAGTAACATCTAAGTACTTTTCTAAGGACTTTACACCCCTGTGCTCTTACAGATGATGTTACAATTCCTAAATGTTTAAACTCTGAAGAAATGAAATGGAGTCTATACTGTAGAAACTAAAGGCATGTTGCTAATCAGTATGATGATTTTACTTGACTAGTATTTGAATTTGATACTGTGATTCTAAGATCAAATGGATAGTCGTGATTTTTGTCTGAAGTAAAGAACTCTAATAATTTCTTACGATGAGTTATGCTTGGATAAGTTCTTACCCCGTTAATTCAGTTTTACTGTTACAAGGACAAGATGCCTGTGCATATATGAGAGCACCGTAAACAACACAAACTCAGCAGTAGCATGGTATAGCATATGTTTTTTTAGCAATAGAAATTTGAATTTAGGTTTCTTTGTGGCAGTACAAGCCTCATATTGAGGTGATAGCTATTAGATAGGTAGATATTTGATGTGTGGTAATGTTAGCACCATCCAACTTGTTGGTCTTGAACAGTTGTCAGAAGTTTGATAGTAGTGATTTTATTTTATTTTTTTTTTTAAATCCTGTAACAATCTTACTTTCTTCCCCCTTCCCACCAACTGCTTAGTGGAGCAAACTTTAGCACTCTGCTCATGAATCTTGGACCGGAAAACTGTGCCACTCTGTTACTCTTTGTATTACTGGAAGGCAAGATCCTCCTCCATTCTCTGAGACCAGCTGTGTTGACAGGAGTTGCTGAAGCTGTAGTAGCTGTAAGTACAAAGTGTTCTGTACAGCAGTGAAAGAAATCAGTTCAAACTCCACAGTTGTTACAAGGTGTCTTTAAAATGATTAATGCACTAAAGAATAATTTTTCCCATTTAGTTAAAGTAGCCAGCATGTCTTATTATTAGAACTATTACAATGATCAGCATTTTTGCCTAGGTAATGAAGAGATGTGCTGTACGTAAGTGGTCAAACTTGAAGACTGTTTTCTGACAGTGTTACAAAGCTTTTAGCCATTTCAACTTGCTGCATTGTACTTCTTGTATTTTATTGTACAGTATCTGTTGTCTTGTTTTAATGTGTTGATTTCATTTAATTTTTCCTTCAGATGATATTTCCATTTCAGTGGCAATGTCCGTATATACCTCTCTGTCCTTTGTCTCTGGCCACCGTACTCAGTGCACCTCTTCCATTTATTGTTGGAGTTGATTCACGATACTTTGATCTGTACGATCCACCACAGGATATTGTGTGCATTGACTTAGACACAAACATGGTGTACATGTAAGTTCTATGGAGTTTTTACATTGTTCTACGTGTAGAAGGAGAGATAAACTGTTAAACACTGTTTTATCCAATATGGTTCATGTCTTACTGTCCTCTGTTCTTTTTGTCATTTCTAATGTTTCATAGCAAATTAAAACTTACTAAGTCAAGGGTTGAAACTTGGTGCTGCCTGTAAAATTGTGATGCAGATGTTGCTATAAATTGAGTAACAATTCAGTTTGGTTTGCCTGTGTTCAGCAATTATTGGTATGAACGTGAGTGCTTCAGGAACCTTCATGACAGCTTTTGGCGCTCTCTTGCACTCAGGGCACTATGTGTTAGTGTTAATAAAGAAATTTTTCTCCAGATACAAGGACCAAATTTTTGGTTAGATCAGTCAAGGAAAATTTGGTGTCTTGGTTACATTGACTCTAAAATATTTTCACTTTATTATTATTTTTTAACGCTTTTCTGAAATTGAAGGTGTTGCATGAACAGTTTCTTTGCACCTTCTTGATGAGAGACTGATTCAGAATAACTCTTCTGTTTTTCTAAATGAGAACATCTAACTGAAAATTTAGTTGTTTCAGGTGTTTAATTTAGTAAATTTATGGATTACCTTTCCATTTTTAAATTAATTAGCTATCATAAATAAAAAGAGACATCTAAGTTAGCTCAAGATGAGGGAGTACATCACTAAATAAACTGCACGTCTTTTCTCTGTTAAAATATAGTTTTACTTCATCTCATGCCACTTTTTAACTCTTGACTTTTTGTTTTTACTAACTTGAGTTACAGTTAGCCATTTGATCTATGGATCAGTTGAATGCTTTCTTGATTTTAATTGTGTTAAAAGGACCTTTCCTCTACTGAAGCAAATGTTTTCTTTATATTACTGAAATGCTTTTTTTTTACTAGTAGCATCAAAGGAAAAATTAAACAATGAAGCAGATTGTGTTTATTTTTCATTTGTTTTTCTCTCCTTCCCCTAGGTCCCCATTAAAAACACTGCAAAAAATATTTTCAGCACTGTATATCAAAGTATTATGCCACCAAAAGAATAACTATAGTAGGTGTTGCGAAAGATGAATGTATTGAAGAAACTCAAGGAAGATATCTTGTTTATATGAAGATATTTGCAGTGAAAATACCTGACTGTTCATAGATAGAATGGAAGTTGAAGACTGGGTTGCAGAAAAACGAAGGAGATAGAAACAGGGGATTTAGCAGGAAGATAAGGAATAAGATAAGGATGTCAAGATGGACGACTGCTAGAAAGACCAAGTACCAACCCTATTGGATTGGTTACTGAACTAAAAATCTACCTATGGCTGACCTCTTATGAGGCACTCAACTGGAAAGTTTTTGTATCTTTTCTTCCGTGTCGTATGAGTTCATGAGTTCTCTTTCAGTAGCCAGCTGAACTTTTTTGTTGCCAATTTTGCATATATCTCGTCTGTACCACTTATCTGACTTGCAGAGGAATTTGACATCTGTAACATTTGGCTTAGGTAAATGTGGGAAGTTGGTACCTGCATTATAAAACTTTTTTAATCTGGAAATAAGGATATTTTTCAGATCTCCATGATTCATGGAGATCATACAGAATTCTAAAGTACATCATTATTACTGCATAAAGATTAATGTTCCATTTTATTTTATCTACATCTGTTTCTACCCCTTTTTATTTCTGTGGCAACTTTGGAAGACTGCGTAACAGAAGAATAACATTTGAAAAATGCAGTATTTTCTAGTACATCAGTCTGTCTTCTTAGAGCAAGTTTGCTGTTATCATCCTTGTGAAAGAATGAAGCTTTATTTACTGCCAATAAATACTGAAGGACTTTTACTCATTTAGCATCTTCCTTAATGCCTTTTTTGGATGTTTTTAACTATCTCTGTGAAAATAACATTGAACGCTGGCTAAGAAAAGTAGCCTTTTTAGGGAAGAGATTGAGAGTTTGTTTGATTTCTATAGTAGGATTTTTTTCCTTGCATTTTTTGGTACCATTTACATTGGTTATAGGCATGCCTTTATGGTGGGGAAAAGGACAAAGGCATCCGTAGGCATGGATTTTTTCTTTAACTCCTGACATTTTGGTTTCCTTCCTAAGATAGTTCTGTGTCAATGCCAATTGAGCAAATAGTAGTCAAACAAACATTTCACTGATACGAAGTGCAGAACAAGAAGTGACAGCATCAGCTCATCTAGTAAGAACTGATTTGATCTGGTGGCCACCAGATTTGTTGTACTCCTTGCTACAGCAATTCTCCCCATCTTCTCCCTTCCAGAAAGAGATGTAGGAGTTCTGAGGATTTACTCCCTACTCTCTTTTTGTTTGTATCCAACTGCTTAAACAAGGTCTTGCATTGTACCCGTGGTCCTTCTAACAAAGACAAGTATCCCTTTAGACCAATTTACCCCATTGCTTAATCAACCACATAATTTTCAAACTGTGAATGGAATTCCCAATCTTTCTAGTCCCTGCTAGCTTGTGGTTGAAGCTGGAACTGAGTTACCATAGACATGTTGCAGTGTACCATATGACCATAAAGCTACCAGACTGGTCTTTCAGCATCTTGCAGTAGCAAGTTCATGTTCTATTCCAAAGTACCTTTATTTCTATCAGTAGCAGTCTGGCAGGTGTGTGGTAGTATAGACTTAGCATAGTAATCGCATACAGATTAGTGTGCTTAAATTATTAGCAAGAGCAATAGAGAAATCTGAAAGAGAAGTCAGCTAAGTGACAAGCTAAAAAGTCTAAATCAAATCTTAATGCAAATCCTTGTTACAAGCTGGAGAAAACTCTACTCGTAAGTCAATGTATGCTGTTCTTTATCTGAGGAAATGAAATTCTGAGTTACGTTACTCCCATTTTTTTTATTTTTTGCGAACAGGAACAGTGTCAAGATTTCTTTTCAAAATTATTTCTTTTAACTTTAGTTACTACATTCTGAAAATGAAGCCACTTAAGGCTGTGGAAGCTATTGGTTTTTATACGGTCTGTATTTTACATACTCTTTTTTTCGTCCCCTGTGTTTTAGATCGGATGATAAGAAGAACACCAACTGGAAGCAGTTTCCTAAGAAGCCATGTAAAAGCCTGCTCAGCACCTTAAAGAAACTGCACCCACAGCTGGCAGCAGGTGAAATATATAAAATAAAATGGGAAGGGGCAAGAACAGAAACTGCATAAGGCAGGGAAAGTAAATATTCAAAGAAAACTACTAAATTTTCTAGTCTACACCTACAAGTCTTAAATTATAATTTGTATATGTGTATAAGGACTTTCTTATATCTTATGTAGTGTGATAATTTTTCAAGACTTATTTTCTTTTATGTGATTTCTTTGAGCTTTTTTTTAGCCTTTACTTGTGTCTGAATTATGTTTAAACAAAGATTCAGCTAAAAATTGGATCTTCACATAAAACAATATTCACGGTTCTGATCAAAAATAATAGAGGAAATAGCTATATGAGTAAAATAATAGTGAATATCTCAGCTATTGTGCAGATACTGCTGAAAATCTCAGATAATTGCTTTTCTACAAAAATAATTGAGTAGCTAAATTCTGTCAAACAGGAAAACCAACTATTTTCAGCCTAATGACTTGGACAGGTAAAGCAAAGTTGTAGCTGACCTAGCAGTTTTCATGTATTGCTTCTTTCTGAGCAGATAGGGTCTTTAAGATAAGCTGGTTTAGAGTGTGTTAGGTTGGAACATTTTGGAGAAGAGGACAATGATAGCCTTATAGCTATAGAAGATACACAAAATCTGTGAATTGTGAAAACAGAAAAGTACGTTAATTTAGAGGTAGCTGTTCTTGCCTCTATTTTGTATAATTTATTTTTTTTTTCAGATAGCCTTTACTTCATCTGTTAGAAACCTTCAACTTTTCTTTTGGTTTTATTAGCACAGTGTGTCATGCAATCTACCTAATATAGTACTGCTTCCTAGTTTTAACTTGAGCAGAACCAGTGGTCTTTTTTTTAGATAGGTAGTTTTTCTATTTTGACAATATTGTAATAGATATTGATTTACATAAATATTTATACTACAATAATTGATACTTTTGTTATAACAAAAAGCACGGAGCTATAGTTTTCAGCAGTACCTGCTACTGGATTTCTTGAGAGTACAAGATTAAACTCTGAATGTCATCTACTTGTTTCTACCCTAGAATTTTGATCAGAAAAATAGTTTTAGGCCCTTTCTTTCTAGATATGCAATCTTCAGAACAGGGAAAACATGGTCCTTTATGTTTGTGTTGATACATTACTGAAAGACTACAGTCAGTTTGGTATGTGGTAACATTAACTCAACTGAGATCCTCTTTGTTGTTTTATGTCCCAGAGGGCTGGATGAGTTGGAAAAAACACATAATCAGCTCTTGAAGTAACCTGCCTTTTATCTGGCCCAGATAATTGTGAAATAACCACAGGATTTTTAGTGTTTGTAATTTATGAATATGGACAAAAAAGAAAAAATTGTCTTCAGTGTCTTGCAAAAGTTACCGGTTAGAAGGAACTGAATTTTAATGCAGGATTGTATGTGTTGCTTATTGCTAGTTCACAGGAGAACTCAAGAAGGCTCTGCAGTGGAGATGACTCCTATTGAGGCGGATTTTTCCTGGCAGAAGAAGATGATAGAACTCGAGATGGAGATCCAGGAAGCTTTTCTCCGTTTCATGGCATCTATTTTAAAGGGTTACAGAGCATTTCTCAAGCCAATCACGCAAGCGCCTTCAAATAAAGCAACTGCTGCTGATTCCTTGTTTGATCATCAAGGTGAGGGTGAGGCAAACCAGCTGCTGATTGTATTGGCAGTGTTACAACTTTGGGGTTGAGGAGCTGCTTAACTCTGAAAGGTCAAAGTTCCCTTTGGTTGTACAATTCTTGGCAATATTTAAAATTACGATTCTATAACGTTAAACTATTCAAAGCTGATTAGAACATGAATTTATGCGCATAGAACTACAATTTTGCAATAGTGCTGGTATTAGAAAAGCTGTCTTTCAGTAGCATGATGCCCTTTCTGCATGGCAAATTTAACAAGGGCGGCTCTTGGGAATGAAAGAATATATCTCAATTTGTACAGAGCAAAAACGCCAGAAGCCCGGTAATGAAGAGCAAAGTAATGTTCTTGGTATAAACAGGAAGATAATAGAGAATGAGACAGAGATCAGAAACAACAAAACAATAGTCAGGAAAGGTCATCTTGTTTTCCTCATCACTTTAACTTTTCAGATCTGTTCATGAGTTGAATGCTAAATAAAATGTCACAGGTGTTTTGTTTGTATATGGTGGTGGTGTTTATTTTATGTTGACATTTTATATGTTAATTTCTTACGAAGCTCATAACTGGTATTTAGTTCTGTGTTCCTTTTTATAACCAGGATTTTTAAAAAGCAGAGACCGTGCCTATACAAAATTCTACACACATCTCACCAGAACGCAAATATTCAGCCGCTTTATTGAAGAGTGCAGTTTTGTGAGTGACAAGGATACTAGCTTGGCATTTTTTGATGACTGCATAGAAAAGGTGAAAAATGTAGCAGTACTATTAAATTATGTGTTTCAGTTTGTTTTGTATTATTGTCTTGGTTTTCAGTTGTAAGCATAGCTACCCTCTGCAGCAAGTATTTTGGGTTTTTGTAACCCATTCTTGCTTTTTGAAACAAAATCTCTTCAGCATGGTTCTGATCTAGATGGGTTATTGAGTTTATAGCTTCATCTGTAAAATGCCAAGTTCACAAAACAAAATTAGGAGCTGGAGAATTATATGTAGTTTTTTTAAGGTGTATGATTCTGGACAGAACCTTCATTTCCATACCAAGTTCTCATAAGTCTTTGGGTCAGTGTTGATTCTGATCACATCAACACTCGTAAACAGACTACAAAATAAGTGTTTAAAAATTTCTTTGACTTTATTTTTCTTTCTGCTGGCTATGGGATATGCTTCTAGAGTATACTTTATTTAATATTGCTATTTGATATTGTTGCAGGTTGTTAATGTGTTCATGTTTAAATTATCATGTTGAAAATATCTGCAAAACAGCAGTTTCTTTCAATTAAACTCAATGAAAAACTTCCCTTGGGTAGATTTAGGATTTTGTATTTGGTAGATAATATCAACTGAAAGCGTACCAATTACTGCATTTTCTTACTTCCAGCAAAGGAAGTATTTGAAAAAGAGATATTTGGTCCTACAGTACAGCTTTAATAGAATTATTTAGGATTTTTCTTGAGTTGAGAAGAAAGTCTAACTTTTTTTTTCTCTCTCTTCCCAGCTCTTTCCGGATAAAGGAACAGAAAAAGGAGAGAAGGTACTTTGTCCTTCAAACTACTTAGGGATATCTGATTGTGAAATAAAAATGGAAAAACAAGGCTGTGGACACTTGAGTAATTAGAACAAACATAACTTATTTTATATATTATATATAATCAAATACAGTATATATTAAATATATTTTTACATACACTAACATAATTAATGTTAAAAAGGACATTTTTACCCCAAAGCCACTCTGTACTTAGACTACAAACTCTGTTTTCAGGTTGATGTAGATTCCATTGAAGATACACGACTGATTGAGCTTGATGAGTCACAAAAAAGTGAACACACAGTATTCATAATGCCACCGGAACCTCCTGCTGATGATGGACAGGACCGAGTGCCAAAATACAGGTACAATTTAAACAGCCACATATAGTGAAACTAGGATGATTATGACATTAAGCAGGGCAGATGTTGCCTTAATGTAATGTTCAGAAGAATCTTTAAAAATATAAGAAACTGGTAAGTTTCTGAGGCTCTAGAAGTCAGTGTTTTGTGTGTGTGTGTTTGAGGGCATGCGGATTTTGGTTTTAATTTTTCGGTCACTTCTTACCAACTTCGTAGTAATACTTTTCTACATGTATTGTTTTTGTCTTTCTTCCTGTTTGAGCCATTTATGTGTATTTTGTAGCAACTGCACTGCACTTTGTTGCACAGTGGGAATGACAGGGGGTGGGTAATCGATCTGCCCAGTACTCTTGATCTGCAGCTGATGAACCACAAGACAAAACACCCACTCCACTTTTCAGACTTCCTTCATTTAGGGTTTTTCAACCCTGTGCAGCAAGTGTGGAGTTTCAGACACTCTGGGTATGTCTTTTTTCTTCCTGTCTCATGGAGGTCACGAAGGTTCTGTTTCCAGCTGTTGTCCTTGTTAATCATCATATGTGCTTCCCTGATCTGCATCCCTGATGCAGATGATGGTCTGGCTCTTGTTTCCATTATCCCAGGCATCTTCTTGTGATATCTTTTGAATAAGACTAAAAGGATCTTGCTGTCTTCTTTCATTTTTTGTTTGTTTGTTTTCTTTTTTTTTTTCTTTTTTTTTTCCCTCTGGCTCTTTATTCTCCTGTTTGTCAGTTGTTTGCATGCAAGTTGTCTTTGTATGGCTTTCCTGCTATCTGCAGATATGTGAAAAGCTTTGCTTTTTTTTTTTTTTTTTTAATTATCTATATAGCTATAAAAACTTCCCACGACTAGATTTCAAGCTCTTTGACAGGCCACAGGAGCTCAAACTTTCCTTCAGCAGACACCCAGCTGGAAGCAGCATCTCAAATAGTCCAGCACTCATGGCCAAGAGGACAAAACAGGTCAGATGAGTCTTACTGTAATCACTATGTGATCACTGAAAGATAAGAGTTTTTTTGTAAAATTGACACTACCTATTTATACTGTGTTGTTAGGTATTTGAAACTATTGAGAATCAATGCTTGTTAAAGACATGGAAGGCAATAAATAAGCAAATTAGCATCTGATGTTACAGTTTATTGTCAAATCCATTTTTAAGCTTTAGACTGTAATATAAAACAAAAGGAAATTAAAATTTACGCTTGGATAGGGAATAAAAAAAAGAGGATTAATTCTGATGCTAGTTTTTTCTTGCAGAGAGCTTTAATAAAAGAGTGGTAAGGAGGGAGCTTCAATTGAATGTTTGTCCATTATTATTAAATGCTTACTTTTAAGAAGCCAGTATCTGTGTTAGTAATGGCTTCTAGATTCAAGATATTACATCGTTTGTCTGCTTTTTTTTGTTTCACCCTTACAGGAGATAAAAACAGCCCATAAATTAGCCAAGAAGTATTACGTAAGCCCCCCACAGTGGGCTAAGTGTCTCTTCAGTCATAGTCACAGCCTGTGGTTTATTTGTCTGCCAGCCTACATCAGAGTTGCACATCCCAAGGTCAAAGCACTGCAGCAAGCATATGATGTTCTAATTAAAATGAGGAAAACTGATGTGGAACCACTAGATGAGGCAAGTGCAAATAAAAAAATGTTATCATGGATATGGAATAGAAGACAAGGTGCAAATATAGCGTGTTTCACTACCATCATCAGGTTAAGCATACTTAGTTTTACCTGTTTTAAAGCCATCTTGAAATGATCTCAAAGACATCTGCTTAGCTAGGGCAGCTGAAGATTAATTTCCTGCTTCATCACCAGCATAGTGTCAGCTGGGTCAAGTGCTCTAGCTTAGTGTTGCTACGCTTCTCCCAGCCAGTCTTCTTCAAGAAGGAAGTTCCTGAACATCCCTATTTTTTTAAATGCACTTTGAATTAATGCTTTGCAGCCTTCCTGAACTGAAGGGGTAATGGGTTTGTGTGCCCTATACCATTCTTTCCATAGTATCCACAGGCACACAGCAGCACGTTATCCTGCTTTTTTTCTGTGGGCATTTCCTTCCCTCCTTTATTTCACAAACAGAAGAGCCAAGTGGAAAAAAAAGTCAGCACTCTCAACAATGTGACTGCTGATGTTTTTTCAGCTCCTTTGATTTCCTGTTTAATTTTTGCTCCCTCTTCTGGCTGTTGAGTGTTATGTACTGAGTAGCTACTCTCATGGCTTTCTCTTTTACGTGTGTAAAAGTTGGAAATTGGAGAAGAGCTTAAGCTGTTTCAAAATCCTTGTCATCAGTCCAGTTATGCATTTCTGTATCTTATCAGGTCTGCTACAGAGTTGTAATGCAGCTCTGTGGCCTGTGGGGTCAACCTGTTCAGGCCGTGAGAGTCCTTTTTGAAATGAAAAATGCTGGAATACAGCCAAATGCCATCACCTATGGTTATTACAATAAGGTAAGAGAAGTCTTGGCAAGGGATGTTTGACCAGCGTATCTCTCGCTGTTGTCACTTGTCTTGTAATGTGTTTTGAAGATTGTTTCTTACTGCTCTTCACTTGGATTTGCTGACTCTGTTAGGCAAGCAATCTTGGACATGCTTATGGCTCGTAGGATCTACACTCTATGGTTTTACACTATTAGGTTCACATTTCTGTGCTAACCAAAAATTCGGTTGAAATATATATTTATAGTGTTTCCATTTCTAAGTTTTGGAACCTGTCTAGTGCTTCCCTGTCAAAACCATCTGTTCCTAGGTTTGTCCTTTAAGGTAGCAGGATTCAAGATGGATGAAGGCTGGAATTAGGCTAGTAATTAGGAAGTAGCTTCCCCCTTCTTGCTTCCAAGTTCCTGGAATATGCTGATGAAACTTCTTAGTAAAGTAAACTATATAAAGTAATTTGAAAAGAGGTGCTACTGTAGTCTTCTGTTGCTGCCAAAGTATCTAAGTAAGAAAAACCTCATCTTGTTAACTTAAAGAAATCTTGATCGCTTTTTTGTTGTTACTCACCTATTGTATCCAGAGCTGTGGGATAAAAGGGAGCAGCTCTTAAAAGGAAACAGCTTATGAAAACTCAAATTTTTCTCCTTCATGTGGCTGACAGGAAATGCATTTTTTGAGGGTGGAAAGAAAAGCTTCTCACTGTACTTTGTTTCTTAGTGTAGTTTTCTTACTGTTTTTGTTATTGCGCTGTCTCTTTTTGTAGGCAGTTTTAGAGTCTCCTTGGCCTAGCAGTAACCGCAGTGGTATATTCCTGTGGACAAAGGTACGGAATGTAGTTCGTGGCACAGCACAATTTAGGCAGTGCTTAAAGAAATCAACGCAGAGCCCACGAGTACCTGTGATATCAGGTAATAAGTTAGTTAAAATGGATTTATTTCTGCTGAACAAGAGCATGACATGCTTTCTGAGGGACTGCAGCTGACTTTGAAGCTTTTACAAATGAAAAATCTTCCCTTATGTGTATGAAAATTGATAATTGCCAACTTGATGCTTGAAACAGTCTTAGAATGTCTTTCACACACTGAAAAATTGTCTGAATTCTATTGCTAGAATTTCATATTCTTATTTCATATGTGCAAGCAAAAGTATTTACTAGTGTCTGAAGACGTTAGATTTGTTTAAAAACCTACAAGTTAAATCCTCTCTTACTAACCAGCTCTCGTTCATGTCTTTAGCTCTGCGGAGTACCACGGGTGGAAGTGATGGGGACATGGTGAGCCATGGTAGCGTGGATAGTTCTAATGATGCTAACAGTGGGGAGCACACTCTCTTCGTCCGTGACTTAGTCAGGCTTGATTCCATTGATAATCACTCTAGCACAGGTACTAGATTCTGCTGGGTTTCACTACTAACAGTCTCCCAAAAGGCTAGATTTTCTAGTCTCCTGTTGATTTCCCCTCCACAACCATCCCCTTTCCCTCTTGAGTCTGTAGAGAAGGAAACATGGGGTTAAACTACGTAAAGAAAAACTGTTATTGAATATTGCTCCTTTACCACAGATCATGCTGCTTCTTTAGACTGAAGAGTAGCAAAAGTACTGCTGTGTTAAAATAGATGTCTTGCTGTGGTCTCATGAGCCTTGCTTTTTGTGCCAATCTTCAAAAAAGACAGGAAGCCTCTGACATATGAGTCTGTTCAATTCTGGCACATTGTCATTTATTCATAGAAAAAATAGTCTGTGTGAGTAAAACCTTCCTCTGCATTAAAAGAAAGGGGTGAAAGTCGCTGAGGTTAGCTGAAGCTAACACTTTTAGATGTTGCACCTTGATGGTTATCCAGAAAGGCGTACTTAGCATGCCTGGAATGATTATGTTATGTTTGGTTATAGTAACTGTGCTTTTAAAGGCCACTTTCAAGCTTCTTAGTAGTAGTTGGTAAAATTGGAAATAAATATAGACATTATCAGAACCTTGTCATACAGTCTTTATGAGACACCCTAGGGATGGAAAGACAGATGATAAGCTGGAGAAGAACTCATGTGCACTCTTTCAGTGTAAACTGGAGTAAAAAGAGTGCTCAGGAAGTTAATCACTTGAGATGACAAGACGAAATTCATGGTTCTTTGTATCTGCTGTAGTACTGATTACATCCTACCTGTGCACAGTCTCAACTAAACTTCCTTTCTATATGTACTTCAAAACTTAATATACAAATTGTTCTTGTACTCTCTTCATGTTTTTAATATCTTGAGCCTTTCTGTAAGAGAACTTTGAGTCTGATTCCTGTGCTTCATCCGATATGCCTGCCTAGGTGACTGAACTTCCCTTCTTTCTGCTCTTTGTTGCTTTGCTTTTTGCTGTCTGCTGTCTCTTGGGTGCCGCGTTTGTCCTTGGCTATCACGGTGTGGGGTGCAGACTTATGTGGTGTGAAGCCTTGGATGCACGTTATTATTTCTACCCTTGAATGTTACTTCTGCAGGTAATTCACCCATTTATTGATAGGGTGTTTTCACTTCTGTGCAAAGCAGGGATACTAACATTATTGAAATGATGATAGAGGGGAAATAAGGACTGAAGAAATCAGAACTTAGTCTTCTCTGTAAAAGCTTTTCAACATGGTAGCCAAATGTAATAATTGAAGGTTGCTCAAACTTTTAAGTTTTATTCTTTCCTTGCATGTTTGTGCCTTGTTGGTACAATTTATCTACAATACTGTTTATTTTGTCTGTCACTCAAGTTTTCTGGAGCTTCCTAATATCTTTCACACTCAGTACCTTACTTACCCTTTGATCTTTTTAAATACTGTCATTTGTTCTATTAGGTAGTCTAAGGCATATAAATAATCTTAGTCAACATGTTGCTGTCAGATAAGTCCCATCTAGTATTTTTGTATTTTTGTGTATGCAGCAGCTCTTCAGATAAAAACAACAAAGAAAAGCATGTCTTTCTGGATTGTTTCCTATGGCAGACTTTTTGGACTACTGTGAACAGTTACAGTTATCAAGCTTAACTGGTATCCTCGAGGAACAGACATTTAAAAAATGTTTAGATTTTTACTTCTTTTCTATTACATTTTATACTTCACAGTATAGCACAAAGGTGTAGCACAGTTTATGGTACAGTTCTTTTCAGGGATGTATTCATTATTAGAAGCTTCATCAATTACTGTTGCGATTGTCTAAATTCCTTTTGTAGATGCGTTTGAGAATGTAACTTGCCCAGCAGTGAAATATTTCATGCTAATGAGAAGGGAAAGAAATGAAAGGAGATACAGTGTATTAAGAGTAGTTAGTCACTATAGTGTTCCTGGGGAAATAACTTGTATTTAATAAAATAATTAGAAAATTAAATTGGGATTGTATAGCCTAATTATCTCTGCTGTCACCATCACCAAGTAGATTTGTGCACAGATTAGGCACTTTAGTGATCTCACTATGAACTTTTCTGGTGAAACAAAACGTGAAACAAATTATTTTCAGTTCTTCTATTTTGTTATTGAAAAAAAAAATTGGGGAAAAAAAACCAAATCTGAGGCATGTGTTTTGTATTCCTTCAAACAGGTGGTCAGTCAGACCAGGGTTACGGATCCAAGGATGAACTTTTAAGAGATGATGGGGATAGTCTTCATGCAGCTGAAACAGAAGAAGAGAAAGATATTTCTTCTAAAGCTGAAGACCTAATACAAGGTTAAGTATGCATGTTTACGCTGATGCAAGCTTTCTGTAATAAACCTGACTCATGTCTTAGGCTAGAACAAATACTTATACGTATTGAATTCATAACATTGCCAAGGTCACAATATGACTGTATGAAATCTGGTGGAGTACTTCTGTGCCCTAGATAATAGCCTTTTATTAGACTAATATAATATAGATGGAAAAATTTGGCAAGTGCTAGGGCACACAGTATTTTGTATTCCATTCCTCTCATTTGTATATTTGAAAATTTGACCATTTTTTCAGCTGTACCAGTTGACCTAATAAAAGTTTCTAGTTTTTCCTACGAATTTTTCACAGCTGTAGAAAATATGGTAATCTCTTGTCTTCTGTCCTGATTTTGCCCTTAGTCTTACTGTATTTTGTCTTTCTCACTACTGAATCTGTTTCCTATCTGTTTTGCTAGATCCCTAATATGAGTTAAGGCTTCTATAGTGGCCATTAGACAAATAGCCCTGCATGAAAATCTGAGAACTACTGTTCCTGCCCTAACTTTGGTTAGTTGAAAAAATACCAAGGCAAGAAATTGGCATATGCTCTAACCTTGTGAACAGTTAAACATTCTCTGCATAATACTGTCTGTTGTCATCTGTCTGGGTATTATTTCCAGGATATGCTTAGTACCTAATAGCACTGATTCTTTAGGTTGCAATTGCATAACTGAACAGTGTCTGAGTTTATGTATTCCACGATAGTGCAAATGAAACTATTTAATTAAATTAACTAAAGTTCACATTCTCTTTCTTTTAGAGGTTTGTACTGAGAAATCTGATGAAAAGCAACAGCTGCATATAGAAACTCATAGTCCAACAGACCCACCTGCTTGGGGTAACAGTATCGTGAAAGTTCCATCTGGCATTTTTGATAGCAACTGGAGGAAGAACAGTGGTGGTGAGTCATTGGGTGAAACAGAGCTTGCTAAAGTCCTGATATTGTGCTATAGTGTTTTGCAGTCTTTTGCAGTCTGTTTCTTTTCTGCTATGAAAAGAAACGAAACTTCTGTCTGAGAAGCAGATAACTTGCACCACGTTTGCATTCCACCATTATCCTTTGCAGGTGACTTAGAAGGAACCTGTGGATTATAAGGTTGAAAATCACTGTTGAGTAAATTGAAATAGAGATTTTTTCCCTGGCCCGCACTGAAAGCATTTCAGTGATGTACTAGAAAACCAAGAGAAGTTAGGGTCTCTACTCTTGATTTTGTCATCTAAACCTTGCTGATCTTGGACAAATGTCTTTATTCCTGTGGCTTATACTCCCAATTTATAACCTGGGAACAGCGCAGGTTGCCTTTGTGCCATACAGAATTTATGTACATATTTGGAGCTTTGTGATGAATCACAGAATCACAAGGGTTGGAAGGGACCTCAAAAGATCATCTAGTCCAACCCCCCCTGCCAAGGCAGGGCCACCTAGAGCACATCACTCAGGAACGTGTCCAGTTGGGTTTTGAATGTCTCCAGAGAAGGAGACTCCACAACCTCTCTGGGCAGCAAGGAAGGCTTGTGGATATATGAGCCAAATCTTTGAGCTCTTTTTTTTTTTTTTTTTTTTTTTTTTGGTGCCTGTACTTGTCTAAGGCAACATAGTCCAGCTTCAGTGTAGGCTGATAGCAAAGAGTTGACTCTCAGACAAGAAGTTGCCCGGTTTCTAGCAATTATGAGAGCTGATAACTAGTCAAGAAGTAGCATCCATGTGAGACTCAAATATTCTCCAGCAGTGAATACAGTACCTCAAGTCCTCTGTTGGGATCCTAATATTGTAGAATTCCTGTACTTATGGAGGTTTTTGTCTAGCTAACACAGATTTCTGTGAAAGAAAAATTCCCGATTCCCCCAAGGAAATAGAAATAATAGATTTGTAAGATCTGTTTATATCTTCCACATGCTAAATTTAATTAGCTTTTGCTAAATATGCCTGTGTCATAAACACAGTCTGTTGTGCAGACTCACACCATAGTTGGATTCTTTTTCAGAACCAGAACAAACTATGGTATATAGATCTGCAAATATAGCTCTGGAAAAAAGTACATAGAGCAAGCTTTACTTATGATTGTACTGTTCTTTAGTTCATGGATGTAGTACCTACTCTCTACTGGGTGTTGGCACAGGGAAAGAAGGTAGAAGCTGTAAAAGTCTTTGACTTCAAGAAGTCAAAGAATAGATGACTTCTGGCCTGCAGAATGCCTTTGCAGCCACTAAAATAAGTTGCTAATACTAGTGTGACTTCTTAATGGATAACTTGAGATTGTGATGCTCCCAGTCTTCTCACAGTAAGGAGATAAGGAGATTTCGCATGATTTCAAGAAGTAAAACTTTTTTGGTGGCTATGGATACCATATTAATGCCTTTTCTCTTTTAGAAACTGGTTCTAGCCCACGGTTCATAACTCAGGATTCAGTTGAAGATGTAGTCTTTGGTGATGTTTCTTCTAAGAAAACAAGTGAGAAAGGACAGAAGAGGCAGAAACTGTTTTCAGAGAGAAGCTGCAGTTTCAGCAGTGAAAGCAGAGCAGGAATGCTGCTGAAAAAAGGCAGCTTGGACTTGCATTCTAAAGAAATAGCAATAATGATGGGAGCAGATGCCAAGATCCTAACAGCAGCTTTGTCTGGGGCCAAAACTTCACCTTGTCATATGAATAAATCCCACAGCTTTGACAGTATCGTTGACCAGCAGGTTCCTGGCATAAGTGGCACTTACGAGAGTGACTGCGAATTGGAGCGTAGATCTTCACCAGTGCTGGAAGAACCTGGGGAAGGGCAGGAGCATCTTGAGAATGGACGAGATGAAAACATGACCGCAGTGGAAGACATGAACCTTGAACAGTCAGCTGAGTTCAAAAACCAGACACCAGAATCCAAAGATGCAACTACTAAAAGGAATAGCTTTTATGGAGTAGTTAAGCCTATTGAAAGGGAAGACGTTGAAGTAGGCTTGGACCCTTTGTCTTTGCTGGCTACTGACAGCATGGAACCAAGGCATCCAGAGGATGCTGAGGAAAAGTTGGTGTCACCAGTTGTAGCACGTAATTTGGCAGATGAAATAGAGAGCTACATGAATCTGAAGAATCCATTGGGTAGTAAGTTTCCCAGCATGGAACTGCACAATCCAGATACAAAAGGAGAAATCTCTGGTACCCTTGGTCACTCCCAAGAAAGGAGGTCAAGCCTGCCTTTGGATCCCATCCTGCCATCCCCCAAGTCTTATGAAAATCGGAGAAGTCCTTCAGTCTCCAGATCCAAAACATTCACTGGACGACCAAAGCAACAAACTCACGCACGAGTTCAAAAGGAGCGGTCCTCATCTTTGACAGGACTGGGTCGTTCTTCTCCACATGGCTCTTTAGGATCTGTTGTAACAACTTTATCCAATCTGAAGTTAGACAATATACTGTCTGGACCAAAAATGGATGTTCTGAAATCAGGCATGAAGCAGGCTGCCAATGTGGCCAGTAAGATGTGGGGAGTTGTAACTTCAGCATATAGTTACTCAGATGATGAGGCAAGTATTTTTCAATACAAAAAATTTGAGGAGACGAAGTTAGAGGGGTAACTTCTATGTCCAGAAGATTGCTTCATGAGGTGGTGGTTTTTTAATTAGGTATTGACATATATTAGCTAATAAAAATTGTATTTTATGTATGGTGAAGTTTTCCTCTGTCATGAAAAAACACTTTTCAGACAAAAGCAAATTAAATTGTCTTGATTCGGTAAACTTTTTTAAACTTCAAGTCTTTGTTCTCCACATCCTTCCCATTTATTTATTTTTTTATTTATGTTAAAAGAAACTGCATCAAGAAACCCTAGTAAGATCAAAATTATGTCATCTTAGAAGATACCATGCTGCCTATCCTACTCTAAAAAATTAAGAAAAGGTTGTGAAAACAAATCACAAACCCAAGAAGACAGGTTGGTGATGATTAAAGTTGAAAGTAGTAAAGGGCAGCCTGGGATGTAGTAAATTCAGTCATCAGGAATTTGGGAACAAAATGTTCTGGTGTGAGCTCACTTGATTAACAGTCTTTTTCAGAGTAAACCATTTCAGAGTATAATGACACAAATGAAAGAAGAGATGGAGGGATGAATATTATACCTTCATCCTTTCCGTATACTTCTTGTTATTGTGCCTTCAAAAGTACTTTTTGCTCTTAGAAAGGCCTCTGCTTGATCCAGTTAACCCCTTGATCTGGTGACTTTAAGGATCTTTTGTCTCCCCTCTTCAGGCTGTTAAGATAGATTCCTTCTTCAAATTCTCCCTTTTTTCCCTAACCTTCATGAAAGGTGGAAAAGTGGAAGGCAGCTGTCTGGCTTTATTTCTGTGTGAAACAAATTTAACTGATGTTACTAATAGGGTTCTTTCCATTAAATCATTAAAAAAGCCCAAAACAACACAAAAATAATCTTCTCTTTTTTTAGCCACATTTTGCCTGTGACAATAAAATCTCACTGCTTTGTTTTCCTTCTTGATTTTTTTTTTTCCCCTGTGACCTAGATTTTTCCTTCTGCCTTTCTGTTATCCTGACCTATTTCATAGAATTTTGTTTAATGACACATCGGAATCTCCTTAACATGACTTATTTTAATTTCCTTCAAGGATCTTTTCATTCTCTCCTCTTTCATTTCTGTAACTTCCCTTTTTAATATCCTAATTATTATAATTTGTCACATCCCGTGTCTTAGTGACTGTGTTATTGCTGCATCATTTCAGCTGGTATGTTTCATTCCTGTCTTCAATTCTGAAAATATTACTTTAATTTGGACTTTTTTTCTGATAATTCCTTCGTGTTGTGTAGTTTCTGCCAAAGCACAATTTTTGCATCATTTTTCCTGTTTCTTCTGTAATGAAGGTTATATCCCTGCCTCTTTGTCACTCAGTTTGATCTTCCACTAGTATTTTCACTAGCAGTATTTTCACTGCTAAAGCCTTCGATTTTTCCAGTTTCCTTCTGGTTTGTCCAATATCTACTCTTTTTGGGGTTGCATAGATTTATGTTAGATCTAATTTTTTTTAACATCAGAATTTTGTCTTAATCTGCTACTTTATTGATCTATTAGGATAAAGATAGAAATCAAAGGATGGATCTGGAGGTACTCAAAAATGCTAATTTTCTTCCTCTTGTATTAAAGGAAGAAAACAATCAACCAGACTTTAACTTCCCTGCTGGTTTTGAAGATAATATTTTAGGAGATAATCTGTCATCAAGAACTGGAGTCCCGGGGCTAATTACGAATGAGCTTGCACAAAGCACTACTAGTCTTGGCAGTAGCAGTAGCAGTGGAGACGCAGGAAGACAGCATTACAGTGCAGGTGAGATTTTGGGTTGTTTCGTTTCCCCTCATAACTTATTTATAATACAACGAACAGGGAAAACCATTATGTGTGAAATCATTCATAACAGTGGAAGCTATAGTAATCTGAAATTATTTCAATCCCTTAAGATAAGTACAAGCAAATTTTTACTTCCATTCTGTACTCTTCTCTTACAGCAGCAAATAGGTAACGCTTCTCTCTTTGTTGAATGTATGGAAGTTGATATGAAATACAGGGATTTAACTGTAAAAAATATTTCCTCTGTGTATGTGACAGGAAAATTCCTAACTAGTTGAAGCTAGGAACACCTGCTTACTTATGTAGAGTCATAATAACCCTGAAAGTTTGTAATATATTAATGAAGAAAAGCAGTGTGGTGTTCAAGAACTGCAAATAGTTGCGTAACTAACAGCAGCAGATCTTTTGAGGGGAAAAAAACCAAAAATCCACAAACAAAACCAACCCCATCGTCCCAAGCCCACAAAAAAACCCAAAGCTACACACAAAAAAAATGCATCTGCTTTACTGTGGAGTAGGAGATATTGGATGCATACTTGATTTGAAGTTGTAAAGGTAAATAATTGATGAATATATGCCTACTGCTAAGTTGTCATTGTCCTTGCCGCTCCCTGCCCCCCCAGTTCTAAAACTGAAAGAAAAATCTAACAATATTCAGTTCAGATTTGATTCAATTAGATTTGATTCTCATTTTGAGAGAAAGATATGTTGCTGAACCAGCTGTGGGGTTGGTTTAGCTCTCTGTGCAGTACTTTAATGATGCAAATATCATAAAGCCATTTGCATCAAGAGAGGAAGAACTGTCTTGCAGACTGGACACAAGCTGTCCCTGTCTACCAAAGTCTTGATGAGGTATCTTCCAGTTGCAGTTAGTTAGGAGGGTTATAAGAACTACCTATAAAGAGTGGCAGCCATCAACAGGACATGTAAAATTTGTTCACAAACATAAACTTTAGCTGAAGAAGCAGAGGAGCCTTTTTTAGGACAGGGGTACTCTGGTAGTGATATTTTAATAGGCAAGTTTGACTGGGCTTGTTAGAGGAAGTAGTGCCAATAGTGTGGCTTTCTAAAACAACCATTTCCCTCTGGTAAACATATTCCAAATCTGTTTCCCCTTCTTTTGGGCAAAGCTCATAACCCTGAAACCTAGCCTTAATAAAGAAAGATTATTTCCTTTACTTCAATGTTAGCCAGGGAAGACTTAAGCACAATAACTGCATATTTGGTATAGCGTGTCTTGCCTGGTACTATCCTTCTGTTTGCTATTTACATATGGATGTATCATTCAAGAAATCTTGAACAACTTTTTAGAGTATATATATTGAGCAATCTTACTGCTCTCTGCCATTTTTTATTCTTTCTTTGTATTTTGAGATTTTATTCATTGATGCTGTGATATATTAGTTAGACCAAAATATCTTTGTCGTGTTTATTACAAAAATTACATTTATTTATATTGTAATTATGATACCAGTGAAGTTAGAGCTACGCATATGTTTGGGGATCATCTGGTATAATTTTCTGTCTTGGTCAAACAGAAATTATTTTGTTTGGGAAGAGATGAATTACTCTTGCCTTGTATACAAGACTCGACTTTTTCTGTACAGGTGAAGTTTCATTCCCAAGAAGTATGAAAGTTCTAGATTCTGAGAAGTCAGAGCACAGCTCTTCACATAATACTAGTTTATCCAGCATTTTCCAGAACTATGCGATGGAGGTAAGATTAATAAACTCACAGATGAAAGACAGAATTATTAAATATTACTGTATGCATTAATTACCAGTTTAGTTGGATTCTGGTTGAATTTTTCAAAATATTTTTTTCCAACGTTTCTACTATAAAGGTGCCTAATACTTCAGCTCAGGGTTACAGTAGCTTTAAAAAAAAAGTGTGTTAAAGTGTGGTACTTAGGGACATGGTTTAGTGGGTAATAGATGGTGGCGGGACAGTTGGACTAGATGATCCTTGAGGTCTCTTCCAACCTTAATGATTCTATGACTCTGTGATTCTTTTGCGTATCTCTCATATATTGAGGGAAGAGACAATTGAGGAAAGGGTCAAAACTTGAAGTGAGATGAAAATTAGAGAGGAAACAAGATATTTTTTTCCTTATAAGCTTTTTTGGGTTTGTTTTTGGTTGTTTTTTTCTCCCTTTTTGTGTTGTTACTAAATAATTGCGATGGGTTGACCACAGCCAGCCCTCATCCAGGCACTTGGTTGCTCTGCCTTCATCCAGATGGGGGAGAGAATCGGAAGGGCAGAAGCTAGAAAAAAAGCTTGGAGGTTGAGATAAAGAGAGTTTAATAAGTGGATTGGGGGGAAAAAAAGAAAACAGGAGAGGGGACAACAAAAACCAAGTGATGCAAAGGCAATCANCTTGTCCATACCCAATCTCCTTGCTGTGTTGGGGGCAGAGTGTGAAAGACAAGGGCACGATGGTGTGTAAAGCACTATTCAGCAGTAGCTAAAACATTTGTGTGTTACCAGCGCAGAGCTGGTTGCCAGTCTAAAGCACAGCACCATAAAGACTACAAAGAAAATTAACTGTATTCCAGACAAACCCAGCAAATAGTGGTTTAGTATGCCTCTCTGTTTCAGTTACTGCTTGTAGATGCTTTCAGACTTCAGATTACATAGTCAGTGGTTACTGTGTTTGCCTGGGTCACTTTTATTTCAGCTGTACTGCTTACTTTGCTAGGTCCCCTGAAATTCTTTCATGTTTGATCTTTTAGAGATGTAGGCTTGTCAAACTTCTGCACTGCATGTTGCGACTGGGCAAGTATCTAAAATATATTAGATCTAAAATATATTATATGCTGTATTTTATGGTGGCTTTTTGGTTTTGTTTCCTGTGAGTGAAACAATGAAGTAAGAGGAAGCCTAAAAAGTTGTTATAGACCATTCTTCAGCTAGTACAGTATAAATTTTTTACCATCTTTTCTCCAGTTCTCAATCTAGTTCAGTGATGAGACTTTTATTAGGTAAAAACCAGCTTCCTGGTTTTTCCACAAGTATCAAGTTTGCTTGCGAAGGTTTTGGTAGTGGAGGTGCTACAGGGACGCCTTCTGTGAAAAGATGCCAGAAGCTTACGTCCTGTCCAACAGAGTCCATGCCAGTTGGCTCCAAGGCAGACACGCCACTGGCCAAGGCTGAGCCCATCAGTGATAGTGGTAGTGGCACTGTGATAACATGGGTAAGAGGAGGGGAAAAAAACTGCGGTGCAACAGCAGCTGGGAGAGAGGAGTGAGATGAGAGAGAAGCAGTCCTGCATACACCAAGGTCAGTGAAGAAGGAAGGGGAGGAGGTGCTTCAGGCACCAGAGCAGAGATTCTGCTGCAGCCCGTGGAGAAGACCATGGTAAGGCAGGCTATCCCCCTGCAGCCCATGGAGGTCCACAGTGGAGCAGATATCCATTCACCTGCAACCCATGGAGGACCCCACGACGGAGCACGTGGATGCACCCAGAGGAGACTGTGACGCCAGGAAGATGAGCCCGCGCTGGAGCAGGCTCTTGGCAGGACCTTTGGCCCCATGGAGAGGAGCCCACAGTGGGGCAGGTTTGATGGCAGGACTTGTGACCCCATGGGGGACCTACACTGGAGCAGTCTGGCCCTGAAGGTCTGCACCCCATGGGAGGGACCCACACTGGAGCAGTTCGTGGAGAACTGCAGCCCGTGGGAAGGACCCCAGGTTGGAGCAGGGAAACAGTGTGAGGAGTCCTCCCTCTGAGGAGGAAGGAGCAGCGGAGACAACGTGTGATGAACTGACCGCAACCCCAATTCCCCATCCCCCTGTGCTGCTATGGGGAAGGAGGGAGAGAAATCGGGAGTGAGGTTGAGCTTGGGAAGAAGACAGTGGTAGGGAAAGGTGTTTTAAGATATGGTCTTATTTCTCCTTGCCCTCCTCTGACTTTTGACTGGCAATAAATCGATTTCCCCTAGTCAAGTCTGTTCTGCCCATGACAGAAATTGCTGAGTAATATCTCAGTCCTTTTCTTGACCCACAAGCCTTTTTGTCGTATGTTTCTCCCCTGTCCAGTTGAGGAGGGGTAGTGATAGAGCAGCTTGGTGGTCACCTGGTGTCCAGCCAAGGCCAACCCACGACACCGCTATAAAGGCTTCTTTTGTGTTTGGCTGGTTTTGGTTTGGTTTTTGGTGGTGTTTTTTTTTCTTTTTTGGAGAAATAGCCGTGCATTTACTTACACAATTCAAACCAATTTGTATGTGCTGAAGGCTTCATAGAAGTGAGAAATTGAAAATGCTAAATTAATAGTATTTCAAGGTAATGCTTCTTCCAGGTCTCAAAATAACTGACAAAAAGAAATTAGTATTTGCATTTCATAGGTAAAAGTTATGTGGACAAGATAACTCTGAGTATGGTGAGTAAGTAGTGATGAACTCATGCCTCCCAACTGGCATTCTGATAGCTGTTAAACTCATGTGGATACTAAGCCTATAAAGCCAATTATAAAAGAACCATGAACAAAGAATGATAATATTAATTCTTTGCTGTTCTAGGTATTGATGTCAAGCTGCTCTCAATGTAGAGCTTGCAATGCTTTGGTTTATGATGAAGAAATTATGGCTGGATGGACAGCTGATGATTCAAACTTGAACACTACTTGTCCTTTCTGTACAAGTACCTTCCTACCTTTACTTAATGTTGAATTCAAAGACCTACGTGGCTCTGCAAGGTTAGTGTCTTTTATAGATAAAATCTTTCTGCTTTTTGCTTTTGCACTTGCACATTTTTTACAAAGTGATTTTAGTTGTATCTACCAGTATTTTTGCCTGTGTTTGGAAGAGTATCACTGCCTGCTCAACAGTTGTACTGAAGGAAATTATAAGTCCTGTAAACTATTGAGTTTCATTGTTAAACAGTCAAAAAGCAAATAACTAGTTGCCTTTTTGCCACTTTTTCTCTTCATATTTTCTTTGTAATCATAACTGTACAGAAGGTATAAGTCTGTTTTCAATTTGTTTAGCTTTTGAAACAAAGCTAATGCATCACGAGCTTTTTAAAAGCATAGAAAGCAGTTTTAAAATGTCAGCAAATAATATCTCCCAAATTAAAGTCTCCAAAACAAATACTAACAGCTTTTAGTTACAAATGCTTCAGCTTATTATTTCTCCAGTAGTTCTCCAGTTTAAGCTTCTCCGCTTACTATTTTTACCTCTTTTAACTACACTGAAAGCTGGAACTTACTTTAAGGTAATTAAATATGGATTCTTACTGTAGTGGTTATTGCTATGAAACAGAGCTTCTGTTGGTGTTCTGAAACCGAACACCTGTAATGTGTATACTTAAAAATCACGTTCCTGTTATCTTGTGCCTGTAATGGTGTATGGTCTTCTGGTCTGTAATGTCACATTACCGTAACAACCATTTTCAATGATGCGTGAGCTGTTGGTGATTGGGAACCATGACAAACTAAGATCACTTGTAATGACATATGTCCAGTGTAGAATTTCTTTTGCGATCACATCTGCATATGCGTTCGTTTACTTTGTCTGTAGAAGTTACAGTGGAAAGAGTAGGATGAAGTTTGTGCCCAGCTGTCAAGCTTTTTAATGTTGTATTTTCTTATTTGTACTAGTGTTTGAAAGCAAATGTAGAAAGTAATAAGCTTTCTAATGACTTGATGCTTATATCCTAACCTTTGTATTTCTCTCCCCTCCCATTCATGTTGTAACTTAGCTTTTTCTTGAAGCAAAGTACCTCAGGAGACAGTTTACAGAGTGGTACCCTTCCGTTAACCACAGATCCCCTGGAGCAGAAACTGTTGTCCAGTAGAGCTGTTGCTGACTTGATCAGTTTTTCAGATCACCCACATTCCAGCCACACCATAGCTGAAGAAACTAGCTCTGCAGCTGAGCAGAGGTAGGTAAAACACAGCTGTAGTTCTCTCAGAAATGTAACAACGCTTCTAGTATTTCTCCTCTGCTTCTAAAGTGAAGGTTGACTGAAGTACCAAATATGGTGGAGAAGTACAATTGTAACTTGACTATCGTCTGTTTCCTCTCATTCTTCTTCCATGTTTTAAGCATGCTTTTATCTATTTACTTAGTAATCTATTTTCCCTAAATGAGTAGGGTTTGGAGGTACAAGTACAGAAGTAAATCTGCACGCCCATCCATCCACTGCTGAGTGATAGGTAAAACTTCGGCTCAGTGTTGTTAGAATACACCTTTTAAAGACACACCGAAATTTAAGAATTACTTTTCCTTGTGTTTAGAATTTAACAAGATGGACACTGGACACTGCATTATAGAAAATAAAAGTCCATTTCCTGGAATATTTTTTTGAGAGAAGGCTCTTGAAGCACTCAACACTTGTCCCGAACATGCATTCTATGACAAATAATACTGGTGTAAAACTGAAACTCAGGAAAACAACACTAGTATTGAAATAGTTTGAGGAAAGAAGCATTAAGGAGCAGATGTCGTGTTGGAAGAATGTTAGTCATAAGGGGCACAAAACGAATATTCCCAGGTCTGCAGGTGGCTTGATCGTAGGGATTCAATGTCACTAAGCCTGTAATAGGAGTTTCCTTAAATTGTCTTTAGGATGTGTGTGACTTTTTTTTTTTCCCCTCAGTTACTTTGGCATGCAACTTTTACATTTTTTTTCTAGAATATTTTTGCTCTGCTTTTGACACTTAGGGAAAGTGTACATGAAGGGAAGAGGAAGTAAAAATGAGCATAGTCAGAATAAGATCATCTTTGTGTGTTGACAAAACTGTACATTGCTGCTTTCCTAAGCAAGGTAAAGCTCTGCCAGAGCAATGATACCTAAACAGAACTGCAGTGCTTCAGATTCATGCCTTAGGTTATACCTAGCTACTTTTCTGTTGGGATAGTTATACTGAGAGGCATTTTGGTTTATTTTCCCTTAACTGTGGGGCTAACTGGGCAAATATGATTCCTTATTAATAGAGGAACTTGGTTTGGGATGCTTACTTGGCAGCCTTTCTCTGCTTCCTTCCTGTTGCCATAGGAATGCAGAATAGTTTTATATTAGCTTATTCTCTTCTAAAATCTGAACAGCAATGTGGCAGAACAAGACACTAAAGATCCCAGAACCATGAAGACTTCTCCCAGTAATCCACCAAAAAGAGGAGTGTCCTTGACTCGGAGCCACAGTGTTGGAGGTCCACTGCAAAACATTGATCTTTCCCAGAGACCATCTCATGGCATTTCAACAGTTAGTCTTCCAAACAGTTTGCAAGAAGTTGTGGTAAGTCTAGAAGCTGCATATGCAGTTGACAGCAAAATATTGAATGCAATGAACTTAGAATGAATTGTGTTCTGCGATTAGCATTCTTGTTCATTTGGGGAATGGGAATGGCCAAGCATATTTTCGTGTTCTCATGACAAAAAAATAAATCTTGGTTCATTTAATCTAAAATGGCTTTTTCAGTACTTTGTATAAACAGTGCTGCTTGATCTGAAACATTCTCTCTACCAGAATGAAGCTAGTCTTTGTTTTTCAAAACTGGAAGTCTGTTTTAAAAATAACAACTTCTACAGCAGACTAAATGCAGCAGTGCAGACAACACACTTGCAAGAGTGAAAGTTTGTTCCTTTTCCATGCATTAGCTTACACTCCTCTATATTCTATATAAGGTTAGGCTTACCTGTTGAGTGGATGAGAGAAGGTAAGAGGCAGTAGTGAGACTATTACATTATTCTTCACATGTGAACTTACAATTCAGTTCCACAGTTGATGTAATTACTGGCATTTTTCTGCAATCTCCATTGCCGCTGGCTTAGCGCCAGCTTAGATAACTTGAAGCTGCACAATCAGGAACAAGTTAGAACAAATTAGGATTTTCTATTTTTCACATAATAGAGCAAACTTAGGTGATGGCTCTTTCAAGTTAAGAGACACCTCAACAGTCAAAACTGCTGATGCTATTAAAGGTATTGTGTGTTCAGTACTTCCGTAAGCTTCTTCCAGATATCAAAAGAAACTATGCAATGGGGGATTTTCAGGGCAAGTAATCCTGAAGAGTGTTTTTCTGGAAGAAAAATTTTGTAAAAAAAATCCCTTTTTTTTTTTTTGTGTATGTTGTTTTGTTTTTAGGATCCTTTAATAAAAAGACCTAACCCTCTCCCTGTGTCTGTGCCCTACTTGAGCCCTTTGGTACTACGTAAGGAGCTTGAATCACTGTTGGAAAATGAGGGAGAGCAAGTAATTCACACATCCAAATTCATCAACCAACACCCCATAATTTTCTGGAATCTAGTTTGGTATTTCCAACGGTTGGATCTACCTAGCAACTTACCTGGACTCATTCTAACATCTGAACACTGTAATAATGGAGTGCAGGTAAGTGACTTCCTCATATTAGAACTGCAGGTATTGGAGTAAGCTAAATTTGAGAATTCGCTTCAAAAAAAGTGGGTAATTTCTGAGTAACTTGGATGTAGGCTCCTGTTTTTTATATTAGAAGTATATACGTTTGTTTTCCACAAAGTGTCTTCAAGGAAGATGAGTGAAAACAGGATTGAAATTCTAGTCAGGCTTTTCTGTTTTAAAAGCTAGAGAGTGAGACTGATTAAACAGAAGGCTGATATGTAGAAGGAAACCAGATGTGTCTGTGGAGAGCTCAAAAACTGCAGTGCATTGTAATCCACATAGTGTGGGTTACATACTTCAGTAATGATTTGTGTATGTCAGTACCAAATTCAATAGGTATTTGTACGTGAAGTAGTAATGTTTTCCTATGTACTTGTATGCACTTAAATTTTAAAATTCTATCCCTTAATTAAAAACAAAAGCACCACCAACAAAAAAACCCCACCTAGCACCAAGAACAATTTTCCAAGAAATGTAGTTGAAGACCAATACTAATGAAATCTAAAGCGTAACGGAAAAATGCATTAGCAGGGAAAACTACAAGATGGGATAGAATATCTTGTAACTACTACTTTAAGTTGACATATTAATGGTGAAATTGTTTTGCCCACTAATTCTTACTGTATTAGTGACTCCAGAGGAACTTAATTTTATAAAATAATTATGGAATTACTGTTTTGAGTGCCATATATTTTTAATGTAAGTAAATGGTTCACATTTGTACACAAATAGAGATTCTTTCTGCTTGTTGGGAAGACCTGACACATAAGCATGCATACCAAATCTTAATCGGGTCAGAAAATAATAAGGTATGGCATGAAAAGTAGTACAAATCAAGTAACGTGTTTGGTGTATAGAAAAATATTTTCAACTACGTATACATAAATTTTTTCTTCAGATACCTGTAGAAAACCGAATGGTCTTCATACATTAGGCTAAACTAGAAAAGGCAATTAGATGTTGCACTACTTGTGACGTTGCTCTGGTTGAATCTGGTTTCCTTTAGAAGGCATCAGCTGTTCCTGTTTGTTTGGATTCGAGATAAATAAAGTAAACCTTTTTTGTTTGCAAAATGAGTAAAAGAGCAGTTCTTTTAAATAAGATGACCGTACTGATGTTTTTAAAACTTCTTCCCTTTCCTTGTGTTTTTTAGCTTCCTTTGACATCTCTTGCCCAAGATAGCAAATTAGTGTACATCCAGCTTCTGTGGGACAATATCAACCTCCACCAAGAGCCGGGGGAGCCCCTATACATATCTTGGCGAAATCTCAGTAAGTAAAACAAATGTTACAGAAAGCAGAGGGAGCAGAGTCTATGGAAAGAAACAGTTGTTTTGTAGAGTCTGAAGTGCACAGAGCCCGTCAAGTTGGAAAGCTTTTTTAGTGCATGAAGCATCTGCAATCCCTTCGGTACTTAACATAGTCTTGCTGTCAAATTATTTACGAAAATACCTTACTGATCTGTGTGAAAACATATCTTACCTATTCTTTATATGTCATGCACTTATAAACAGGGTGGGAGGATTTCCTGTAGGTGCAGTGCTAAATAAACTTCACCTGAGTTCAGTGTTTCAAAAGTCACAAGTCCCATTATTGTGTATGACAGTCTACTTGACTGTCAAAAAGTAAGATCCAAGAAAGCCTTTGTCTACGATAACTTAATTTGGAAGGGAGTAACAACAGGCAGACTTGGTTGTGAGAACTTGGGGATTTCATTACTTCTGATAAGCAAAAAAAACATTTGTTGACCTGAACTTCTCAGTCTGTTTTAACTTTTAAAAACTATGTAGCATGCTAATTCTGGGTCTAAGGAAGAAAAAAGGCCTTATTGAGTACAAGTCCTAAAAACAAACAGACTGATCAAAGTTACAGTCAAGAGCACAAAATAAGATGTGGCGTTTCCCTCAGCTTCTACAAAAGCATATTGATTTGAGCATAACACATGAAAAGTGTACACAAAGCACTCAGACATGAATGAAGATGCATACATATGTGTATTTAAGTAAACAAAGGAGATAAAGGCCTGTTTTAAATGTGGAAGAAAAGTAGTAATATTGTAGGTAGGCCCTACAGCATTGCCAGAAAGTATTTGGAAAACAGAGAATTACATTTGTGAGCCATCATATATGTCAATTTTATGAAAACTGTAGGTTGGTGTGATTATGATGACAAGCCTTGGTCTACATCTCATTTACACGCCACGTGCTTGCTGCCTGATCTGTAGCCTTATTTTTTTGCCAATAAATGGACTCACTGCTCCTTCACAAGTCACTGTTTTCCAAAGAATAATAGTTCAGAGTTATTCTGGAAGTGGCAATGTAAGGAACAAATCGTGATGGTAAATGTCTTGATAATTTTCTTTCCTGTTTAATGCAACTCTGCATTATCTATTTCAATATGTTGCCCAAAGTCATCAATGAATTGTAGGTGGCTTTTAAGAAGGGCTTTGATAAGGAAAGTTTCTTTGACATGAAATGTGACAGTGTTTTCTTTTGTTGTGTTAATTTTCTTTGTGTAAAAATAACCTTCTTGGAGTGAACTTAGTTTCTGAAACTTAAGTACAGCAATAAAGCTGAGCTAACAAGCCATATATATCTCACTTTAATATGTAAAAGGTGAAAATTTCAGAACTGGAAAAAAAAAATTACTGTTTAATAATCTATACTGATGCATTTCCCAGATTCTTCTGAAAAGAGACCCTCCACAATGGCAGAAGATCAGCAGGCAACTAATACTTTGTTGGAGAACATCAAACTAAGTATTCAAAACAATAACGTTGATAAACCAATCAACCTCCTTCTACGGGAAGTTAAGCCAGATGTGAAACGACAGAGGTAAAGGGGTAATCTCTTACTTTCTCCCCACTCAAAGTTAAACAAGATCAAACTGCATACACTTTATAATGATAATTCCATAAGGACTTCTAAGGAATATTCAGTTTCATTTGTGTCTGCCAAACACTGTGTATATCTGTTTATGTCCATGTTTACAAACAGATGCATTCTGTAGCCAGTTGTAGAATTCATCCAAATCAAACAGATAAATGTAATTCTTTAATCAAAGTGGACATTTTACAAATTAATAAGAAAAACAGATTTTGGTGGCACTCCAGATATAGCAAATTGATAAATAGCAGCATCCTGTTGCAGTGCCTGGAATATTCTCCAAACTATCTGCTGAAGTTAGGCCAACCTGGGGTGCTGACCAAGAAAAGTGGATACAGCATGATCCACAAAGTGAAGCACGTGAATAGCACTTGTATGGGACATTTTTCTATCTCCACTACAATTCAAAGAGGGCTTCATACAAAAGCATAGCCTCTGAAGTAAATTACAGCAGGTACAAGATGTATACAAGTCTATCATGCTAAGTCATATTTGCTTCTGTGGTTACTAAACTAAAAAACAGGAACTAATCTACCTAGAGAAGACCTATCTTTGAGACAGATCGTGACATTCTGAAACAAAAAACAAAGTATGGGTGATCTGAAACAAGCTTGCTCCCTGTACTTCACCCTTGGGCAGAAATGAGTTAGTAAATAAGTAGTGCTTATTTCTATAATAAGCAATACAAACATAAAATATTTCTTGGTTTTCTGGAGTTTTTATGTCATGTTTGGCAGAGGGATTTTTCAAGAAGATGTAACTGCTGGGGTTTGTCAATAATACAGCTTCATGCATTAAGGAAAAATACTCAGGCATGAGAAAACTTTTAGGCCAGTAATCATGTAGATCAGTCACATTCCTCACAAGCAAGATTAACAGAACAGGTGCAGAAACTACATAATGGAAGATTAGTGCCTTCAGCATTGACTTTCTAAACTCAGGATAGTTGGTGCTTTCATTGACTTGCCCTTCAAAATATTTCCTAGGAGTTTTTACAGAGAAATTCTTTTCCTGTCTCTGGTGTCTCTTGGAAGAGAGAACATTGACATTGGTAAGTAAAAAAATACTGTGAAATGCATAGTGCCAATGTATGAAATACATGAATACTCTATATGAAACCTAGTGTATAGAATCGACTTTTCATCCATGAGTTTCTAAGTAACTTGTCAATTGCTGTGTTTTAGTGAAAAGTGCTGTACTGTTACTTTTCAAGTAGGTGTTGCTTTTACGAAAATGTCATTCAGATGGGACAGTTAATTTTACCATTGTTTGAAACCAGTAGTCAGTTATTTTAAACAAAGTTTATTAGCTTGAAGCTTTAATTCCTCATGTCTTAAAACTTGTTCCCAGTCTTGCCCATCTTTTTCTGACCGACACATTAGACCAATGTCGTCAAGCCACTTGATTGCCCACCCCTTTCTGATCTCTTCTACCCTGACTTCTATTTGGTACTGTGCAAGCAAAGGGACTCCTTTATGGGCTGTGATGGGGAAGTACCCTAGGAACAGGCAAACTGAACTGTGACAGAAGTAATGGGCAGGCACTGTGATGCACGGTAATGCTCCAGCACAAAAGTGCTTTACAAGTTCTCAGAGGGAATGCCTTTTGAAAAAAATAAAAAATAATAAAAAAAATCAATGGCTAGTTAATTACTTTGCTATTATATAAAAATCCTATTTTATAGGAACAGTAGTGTGCACTGTAAAGGATTTCTTAAATAATTTCAACTCTGCTTTTTCTGTTTCAGAGGTCTTTGATAGTGAATACAGACTTGCACATAAAAATCTACCAAAGGATGTCCTTGAGAAGATGCAGAAGATAGATGCTCCACCAAGCAGCAGAGTTGAATGCTGTAGGAAATGCTTTGGAGCACCTTTAATATAAAAATGAGGAGTACACACGCTAAACTTCAGTGAGACAAAAGTTGAGGTGAACGAACGAGGAGCATGGTGATATATATAATAAATAATATGTACACTTTGAATCCCAAAAGGTGATAATCGAGCAATTTGTCAAAGCAATTTCATTGAACTACAACACATATTCTTGTCTTTCATCTCATGATACACAGTGTAAAGTATGTTAAAATGGTTCAAAACTGTATTATTAACAGGGTGAGTTGGCTTCAGTGATTGATCTGCCTTTTTCCTGTATATACTTCTCCTTTTCCTTCCTCAGATTGTTCCCCCAGAGTATCAAGCTGTTCAAAAAGATGATGATTAAACAGCAACCTATAGTTGGTGACTTTCTTCGGAGCCACCAATAGTTGTGTATTTTAATGAAATACCTTTCCTGCCACAAAATACTTAAACTCCTCACTATTTCTTTAAAAAGACCTTTACCTAAAGAGGGATTTTCTCACTGTTGTACAGTATGTTTGTATGAATGTAAATAATTCAGTCCTTGGATTGGAAGTTGCAATGCAGTTGCTTTTGTCAGATCACAGTACCTAAAAGTGCTACCCTTGACCCAATTAGTATTCTAAATTGTCTTTGGCTGACCTTTTCATAATATATTTCTGTAGTTGTAAAAACCAGAAACTTACACTAGCTTTCCTGTGTTCTCTGTCTGACAAATTATAGATCCTATGAACATCCTGCTGCTTTGTCCAAAAGAATGATAGGCTTCTGCACTAAGCCGCTCAGAAATGGATGGCTTTCTAAAAATTAGATAGGAAGCTCAAATGGCATTAGGATACATACAAGAATTGTCAGCAGATGCTGTCTGAAAGAAAATCATGCTTTATACTGTATGTATGTATGGTTGAAAGTGTCTTTTTCCTAGAATTCTTTATCACCCTCTCCCATGGTTTAAGGCTAGCCTGTGGGTTAACTGTTTTGCACTGACTGTCCAAATTCAATATTTCAATTAAAATCTATTTATAAATGTGGTATTCAAGGTGTATATTAGCACAAATAAAGTGCTTGAGTGTATGATCTGAAAAGATGAATCCATCTTGTGGATTCCTTCCAGCAGATAAGACACTTTCTCACCTCTGCGTATCTAATTGACTGACTGCCATAATCACGGTCTTGGCAAGAACAGCCTGGATACTGGTCAACAGTTTAAATGTTTTTGTTACTTGAGGAATATGATAAGATTTATTCCAGGTTTTTTTTCTGAAATTTGCAAGTGTGGCTTTTCTGATGGACTTATTCCTAGAGAAAAAAAAGAGGAAGATGTGTAGCATGTTAAAGGAGTATAGCTAGAACTATAGTTGCATCTGAGCATGAATGTATTTACTTCATACTGCTCTGTTTATTAAAAATTTTCATTCTTGAAAATGATGAGGGATGAAGATCTGTCTGGAACAGCTTCTACATGAAACAACAAAAACAACTTTTGTTTTTTCGTGAGGCTAAAACAAAGGATTTGCACTTTTTGTGACAAAATACAGTTGCATCACAGACTGATTTGCTTGCATTTTGTCTAAAAGTGCTGATCCTAAATTAATATGGGGATATTGTCTGGACAGATTCTCTCCTGACGAAAACATTGTGCTTTCTCAACAGTTAAAAGCAAGAAAACACACACTGATTTTTTTTTATTTTATTTTATTTTTTAGTTCTTTGTTCTTTGGGTTTATGCATGGCTGCTTGCAGATATCTGATGTACACCACAATGGAAGTGTAGAGCTTGATTCTTCATATTTTCCTCTCTTCTCCTATTATATAATTGACAAGTGCGGTTCCATCCTTTTAAAGTAAAAGTCTCTGTGAAGCATTCATCCAAGCAACTTAATACTTCTACAAATGAAAATGGCATTTTTTTCCTACATAATTCTATACTCATCTTAAACACAGAGCTAAACAAAGGCAATTTTTGAGTGTGTTAAGTGGATAAACCATATGATTATGTGATACGTCTTGCAAGGAATCAGATTTTAATTATCCTTAAATTATCACAGCTCATTAAATTGCAGAGAAAATCTGTGCAGTAAGTGCTGTTTTAGATAACTGGTGACATCCAAGTTGTTTTTTTAACCGCTGTAAATAATGTTATAAACTAAATTCTCTAAGCAGATCACCTTCACTTTGATGTAACTTTCCCATCTAGTGCTGAAAATATAGATTAATCAGGCAGTAGTGTTGTAGAATGAGCAAAGTAGATTGTGTCACAGCATCTAATGCTAAATTTTAGACTTTCCCCAAGGATATACGCTAAATAAAAAAACCCCTAAAGCCCAAGGGCAAAATGACAGCTGTGGGACCGAACTTGCTTTGATTTGCTCTTACATATTGACATTTCTGTACACTACAAATTAACTTCGATTCCTGTTGTATGTACCTGGATTTCAGGGTGGTAGAAATCCTGCATATAATTACTTGAAATCTTGAATCTACCTATGGAAATTAATTCTTTAACATAGAACGACAAAAGTAAGAGCTTACACTTTTGAATTTGGATTTTTCCGATGCCTAGTTTGCAGCTGGTTCTTGAATGAAGTCTGTAGTTCAAATGAAAAGGAAGATCTCTGAAAGTGATTTGTTTATAAAGCTTTCATCTAAGGAGATGCTTTTTTTTGTGGGGAAAAAAAAATTCATAAAAATTTGAAAGGAATTAAGAACTGAGTGGCTTTTTCCTAGTACCTTTCTCTCCTTTAAAATGCATGATGGCACTTCCTGTTCTTCCTTTGACTTTTAGATATTCTCCTACAAACAGGTAGAGACTGCAGATTTTCCTACACAAACTTTCTGAGACGTAGGCTTCCCCCATGAGAACGCTGAAAGAACTATGACCGTGCATAAGAAAGGGGCATGGCAGAAAATAGCTTAGCATGGTGCAATACTTGTATGGTTGAAAATCTGGCCAAAAATAAACAGGGAAAAGTCTTCAAAAGTGGGTTGGTTGTTGGTTTTTTTGGGGGGATGGGGTGGGGTTGCTCTTAGGTTTGGGTTGGTTTTGTTGTTGTTTTTTTTTAATGAGAGCGTTGCAAACACTTTTGCAGTCTTTCTGAAAATGGAGCACCAAAGGCATAGGAAGTTCTATGCGTGTTAGTAACAGCATGAACTTGTTGGGCTACACAGGAGTGACTGTTACCTGCAAACACTTCTGATTTGACACCCCGCTCCTAGTAATCCGAATTTGCCTGGATCCACAATGCTTGAATGAGCTGGACAAAGCATTGTGAAGGAGGGGTGTGGATAAGCTTGATCTTGGTTCTGTTTTCCTGTCAGTGTAAGCAGAAAAAGGAGCATTTTGCTCACTTGAAAAACTCTTGCCTCTAAATACTCTTTCTAGTAGCTCAACAGCCAGTGTTCAGATGGAGGTGGCTCTTCTGTGTGTGTTTTGGAATTCTCAGATATAAACGTGAAGAAAACGGTTGCAGATCAGTATTAACTTTATAACCTGCAATATGTGCACAAAGCAAGGGTGTAAACCAGACTGAGTGCGTATGTGGATGAATTTCACGGAAGCCCAAGAACTTAGAAAATTTGTGTTGGAATAACAGTGATCACGGAGAAGATTCCTTGAATTGTTGCCCTAAGGATGTTGAACTGCAGTCAGTTATGCCGAGGAGATACTTTTTTTTTTTTACCTTTCACCCAGCTATAAAGCAGTTACATGTAGCTTCTGCGCTCATATCAAAATAGCTATTGTTTTGTAGACTTAAAACAACAAATGGGGTCTTAAAGGTTTAAAATCAGGATTCTTAAGTGACTTAGTTTTTCTGTATGAATTATAAATATATTCTGGCACATCACCAAGATCTAACAGTTTTCAAAACCTCGTAGGTATAGGAGACTGATGGGGCTGCAGTATTGGCACAGAAATGGGTACCAGCTTTCACATGTTACTAGAAGCAGCTGTATGTTACCTATAGTTATATCCTGTCTTCACATTTTATATAACTCAAGCTTAGTACAAATTTAATGGAAAATATTTTGTTTAGTATATGTGTTTCAAATGAAATTCATTTGTTTTACAAGTAACTTAGTCTTGTTCCTAGTGGAATTTCACATTGGTTAAGCTCAAGCTACATTGCACTTGTGAATGAGTAATTTTATTCCATTTTAACTGTGAATTAATGGCTTTTTGTGTTGCTGCAGCTAGAAGAATATACCTTCCATTGTTTACTGCTTTCCTTGAATTAACTGCAACATAGGGGATATTTTCAAAATGTACATTGCATTAGATCGTAGAAATTATATTTTTAAAACAAATTGTTAAAATATAAGTAACTGAAGAATCTACTCAGTAGTTGTATCTTTTGAAAACTCTTAATTCAGCAATTATTTCAATGCAGATAACTTTATTTCATTAAATGGTAACCAGGTCGTCTTATTCACATAAATGTATGTTTTCAACAAAGATTCTTTTTCTTTTAACTAATAAAAACCTTAAGGTGCCTTCTGGATATCAGCACTTCATTATGGACCTTTTCAAAAAACAAACACCTTTGTAACTTTTAAGTCTTGAAACTGAATGGTTGAATTGAACTCTAGTTCTGTATTCTACTGTGCTGTATATTGTGATTGCATGTGAGGAGAGAAATGGATGGGGGTTTTATTTGTTCTTTCAGTCTGCATCAATCGATGGTGCAAATAAAAGGGATCGTTTGCTGTTTTTAGAAGCACATTAAACTCCTTTTAGGAGCTTAAAATAAACTATATTGTAATGAGGATGAAAGGATGTAGTGTGAATAAATTATGATTTTATTAAGTGAGCTGGGAAGTTTTCCTTAATGCAATAAAATTTGCACTGGTTTAGAGACTGTTTTGAACTGTTGAAAATGGCATCCATTTACTGTGCTTTGATTAACAAGTGTTTCTCTATAATGTTTTTGTACATTTGACAAATGTTTCTTGAGTTTAAAAGGGCACTCTGCATATTCTGAATTCTGTATACATATCTTAGACTAAGAGACAATTTTTAATGTATTTCCCAAAATAAATAAAATATGTATGCATCCTGTGGAAAAAAAATAATCGTTCGGCTTTTTTGCCATTGGAACTTACCTTCTTGACCAAATTTCATCTTAAATGCAATTTCATCCTGTAGCTGGGCAAAAGGAGACGCACTTGACTGCCTTTTTTGGGAATTGTTTCATAGTGTGTCACTGAATCCTGAACAGTGGGAAAGAGCACGAGCAGTTGGGGCAGGGGAGAGGGAGAGTGAAAATGGGACTCACTTGTAGAGATTTGGTTAGTGACAGAGGGTGGCTCTGTGGCACCTTAACCAAGCCATGGCGACTAGCAGAGGTAAAAAAAATTGAAAAAGAGGCAGAGGGAGGCAGAATCCGTGCAGGTCTTATTAGCAGGGAAGTTGTGGAGCCCCGGCTTCCTGATGATAGAGGTGCTGCTCCTGCTGACCAGGAGAAGCACCGCCGGTGCAGGCCCTGTGCAAGGAACCTTACACCACTTCCCGTGAGTTCTGTGGTCTCACTGGCTTTGTAACGGGGGCACAGAGTGACGCTTTCTTCCTGTGATGCATCCCAGCTTGCAGGAGACAGTGGTCAGCCTCCTCCCTCGTCACATGCTTGAAGGTTTACATGCAGTTTCCAGATTTTTTATTTTTTATTTTTGGTGGGGCAGGGGACAGGTTCAGGAGTGAGGCTGGGATGAAATTTAAGCAGTAGAAACTGCCAGTTACTGTCAGGTGCTTCACCTAGTTCGTTAATCTGTTAGTAAAAGTAAGACTAATAGACCCTAAAGACCTCTCTCTGAAGAAGCTGGTAGCATCGCACAAACTGGTCACTTGTGAAGAAGATTCGTAATAAGCTCATCTTTTCAGGCCTGTTTTTAGGTAAGGAGCTCAGGGACAGTCTTTTAGACTTTTATAATCTTCTCAGCATGACAATGACTTCACGTGGTTTGCTCTGACTTTCTGTCACTGCTGACTTTTTTGGTAAGGCTGCCTGCTAAAAATACCACACTGCCTTCCTCATATGCTGCCTGTAACTGGCCTTTTGAGACAGGAGGCTGAACGAAGGAGGGTGAAACAGACAGGAGCAAAACTGAAGAAGCATGGACCCAGGATTTGGGTTTGAAGCTGTATGGAAGGGGGAACTGCTGTCTCCTTTGCCAGAATCAGGTGGGAAACTTGAGAAAATGTGATGGTAGAAGGCGATAGCAGAAGGAGCAGAAGGAAAGCTCTATGATCCTTCATGTGTTCAGAGCTACCGTCAGTATACTTTTGAGTGGTAGTTCTCCCCAGCTCTGCAGAGACAAACTTCTACTGTCAACAAAGGAGTAGAGGAAGAGTCGCTAACTTGCTAAGCTGGAGAAAATCTGATGGGGTCCAAAAGGAAACACTGTCCTGTCTCTGGGTAGGAATAACCCCTTGCACCAGTGCAGCCTGGGGGCAGACTGGCTGGAGAGCACATGATGGCGAGACGTGCCTGGGTCTGAGTTGTGTCCAAGTCTGGGCTGACCAGCACAAAAAGGTCTTGAACATCCTGGAATGACTCCGGTGAAGGGCCACAAAGGTGAGCATCTGTCATACAGCTGGCACTGTTGAGCCTGGAGAATGCTTGGGGACAGGGAGGAGGAGCCTCATCCATGGTGTCTAAACACCTGATGGGGTGGTGGAAAGACTGAGGCAGACTCTTCTCAGTGATGCCCTGTGCCATAAGAGGCCATGGCCACAAACTTGAACTACAGGAAAATCCACTTAAATGTTTCATCTGTGAGGGCGGTGAAGCACAGGTAGAGGTTGCCTGGAAAGTTGTGCCACCTTTGTCTTTCAAAAAATGCTCAGACTTGTCTGGACACCACCCTGTTTCAGCAGGGGTTTGCACTACAGACTGCTTGGGTTGCCTACCAGTCCTGTGCCTCTGTGGGGACAGGTAGCAGCCAGAAACGGCTGGGAGGAGCAGAGGCTGGCTGCACATGGTTACCGGAGTAGTTCAGAGGGATGTTCTGCCATTTTTGCTTAGGTTTGCTCAGGGTGCTTTTCTTTGGCCTTTTTTTTTGCCCATTTTTTTCTGTGGTGTCATACCATCTGAATTCAGACCTTGCCACGTAGAACATATGGTGTGTGTCAATGTTGTATGTTCTGTTTTCCTGGGGAGATGAAATAGCAGAGTGTGGTGACTAATGGGTTTTACTCGGGCTGGTAGCCCATCACAAGTGCAGTCCTGCAAGGATTGACACTGGGCCCCATGTTCTATCAACATCGTCATAAATGATCTGGGCGATGGGACTCAAAGCACCATCACCAAGTTTGCTGATGTCACTAAACTGGCTGGTGCGGTGCACACGTCAGAAGGGAGAGCCATCTTAGAGAGGCTGGGAAGCGTTGGAAGAGAGAGAGCAAGAACTGTATGAGGTTTAACAAAGACAAGTGCAAAGTCCTGCACCAGGGACAACGTAACCAAAGAGCCCAGCACAATGAATGATCTGTGTGGCTGGGGAGCAGCCTTGCTGGGAAGGTCCTGGGGGTCCCGTTGAACAAGGGGCTGAACATGAGTCAGCAGGGCGCTGCTGCAGCAGCCAAGGCAAATTGGATCCTGAGCTGCATCTGCAGACACAGTACTAGCAGAGATAGAGGAGCGATCATCCTACTCTACTCTGCACTTGCTAGGCCCCACATCGAATGCTGTGTTCAGTTCTGGGCCCTACAAGTCCAAAAAAAAGACACGGGCAGACTGGGGAGGGTCCAAAGGAGGACCATGAAGATAAATCATGAAGGGCTGGCAAACTTGCCCTATGAAGAAAGAATGAAGGAGTTAGTTAGTTAGATCTTTGTAGAGCAGCCACAAAGAGGACAGAGATTCTGTTTTCATAAGGAACCACATGGAGAAGACAGGGGCTAGCAGGTACATGTTGTACCAGCAGAGGTTTCATGTCAGTGTAAGAAATTTTTTTACAGTCAGAACAATTAATCACCAGAACAACCTCCCCAGGGATGTGGTAGATCCCCCATCACTGCGGGTTTTTAACATGCAATGGGCAGGGATGCTCAATAGTCTTATCCAGGCTCCCTTTCCCACAAAGCTCTGAACCAGATGATTTCTCAAGGTCATAGAGTCATACAATGGTTTGGGTTGGAAGGAACCTTATAGATCATCTAGTTCCAACCCCCTGCTATGGGCAGGGACACCCTACGCTAGACTAGGTTGCCTGAAGCCTCATCCAGCCTGGCCTTGAACACTTCCAGGAACAGGGCCTTCACAGCTTCTCTGGGCAATTTGTTCCAGCATCTCACAGAAAAGAATTTTTTCCTTATATGATGTCATCTAAATCCCCCCTCCTTCAGTTTAAACCCATTACCCCTTGTCCTGTCACTACACTCCCTGATAAACAGCTCCTCTCCAGCTTTCCTGTAGGCCCCTTTAGGTACCGGAAGGCTGTGATTATGTCTCCCCAGAGCCTTCTTTTCTCTAGGCTGAACAAGCCCAACTCCCTCAGCCTTTCTTCACAGAAAAGGTGCTCCAGCCCTCTGATCATCTTCATGGACCTCCTCTGGACTTGCTCCAGCAGCTCCATGTCTTTCCTGTACTGGGGACCCCAGAGCTGGACGCAGTACTGCAGGTGGGGTCTCACAAGAGCAGAGTAGAGGGGCAGAATCACGTCCCTCGACCTGCTGGCCATGCTGGTTTTGATGCAGCCCAGGACACTGCCGGCTCATGTTGAGCTTTTCATCAACCAGCACCCCCAAGTCCTTCTCCTCAGCGCTGCTCTCAATCCATTCCTCACCCAGCCTCTAGTTGTCCTTTGGATTGTGCCGACCCACACGTAGAACCTTGCACTTGGCCTTGTTGAACTTCATGTGGTTTGCACAGACCCCCCTCTAGCCTGTCAAAGTCCCTCTGGATGGCATCCCTTCCCTCCAGCATGTCAGCCACACCATGCACCTTTGGTGGCATCAGCAAACTTGCACAGGGTGCACTCAATCCCACTGTCTGTGTTGCCAACAAAGATGTTGTTAAACAGTGCTGGTTCCAGTACCAACCCCTGTAGAACACCACTCATCACTGATGTCCACTTGGACTTAGTGCAACCACCCAGCCAATTCCTTATCCACCAAGTGGTCCACCTGTCAAATCCATGCGTCTTCGATTTAGAGACAAGGATGATGTGTGGGACAGTGTCAAATGCCTTGCTCAAGTCCAAGCAGATGACATCACTTGCTCTTCCTTGCCCACCAATGCTGTAACCCCATCGCTGAAGGCCACCAAATTTGTCAGGCAGAGTTTGCCCCTAGTGAAGCCACATTGGCCGTCACCAATCACCTCCTTATTTTCCATGTGCGTGAGCAAAGTTTCCAGGAGCATCTGCTCCGTGATCTTGCCTGACACAGAGAGGAGACCGATGGGCCTATAGTTCCCCAGGTCTTTCTTTTTCCTGCTTAAAATTGTAGGTCCTGTTTCCCCTTTTCCAGTGGGAACTTCACTGGACTGCCAAAACTTCTCCAAATATGATGGATAGTGGCTTGGCCACTTCATCCACCAGTTTCCTCAGGATCTTCCCTTCCAACCCAGGCTCTTCTGTGATTCAAAGTCACGGCATGCCTGATTTGCACTTACAAACCCACGATAGCAGAGGAATCACAGGGAGATTCAAGGAAACAAGTGATGAAAAATGTTGCAGCAAAGTTAAGGCCATGTATTATTTGCTGGCTCTGACAAGGCCATGCAGTGCCACTGAGAGCTTGACAAAAATAAGGAGCACCCCACGCTTTTTTCACCCATTCATACAACTGGGTGTTAGCTGTACTGCTTCAGGGAGGCAGGTTAGTAGCAGCTGATACAGCAGATCCTTCTAAGAACACTGGTCTCCTCCAGGACACACAAGTCTCAGTGCTTGGTAACCTTGACCAGAGTAAGAGCCTCTTAATCACATGCAAGTGCCCACTACTAGGATCCAGAAGAGGCTGGACAGCATTAAGAAATTAGCCATGTGTATTTCTCCCTGGCAGATTATTGTGAAATTCAGCATTATGAATTTAGAGAGTGCTTATCTCAAACCTGAGATCCGCTTTTGCTTCAGGGCCTGTTGAGGATTTCTGTACAGGAAACACCTGTAACATGCACAAGTTGTTCTTTAGTAAGCAGGTTGTCATATGAAGCCTGTTTGACTGCCACATGATACACAAATTTATCATTATTTTTTTCAACTTCCGCAGCTGAGAGACTAACATTAAATTGTAAACAGAAAGTATACTTTTTATTTTAGTGAAGCTCAGGCTTAGCAGGGTCTATACAGCTATCTCCATTACCAAGAGAAATGAACCTCTTGTCTGAAGTGCAACAAACTCTTGAACAAGGCCTCCCTTAAAAAAAAAATCTAGTTTATATAAAATGGTACCCTCTTAAAATTTTGAGGCTAGCCAGCATTCTTGTGTAACTCATGCTTAACTTCTATTGCTAATCCTCTTTGCCTTTTCTGATTATGTAAATTTCTCACTCAACAATAATCTGTTATTATCCCTCCACCTGAACCATGCTGCTGTGAAAGACAGCTTAAATGTAAGCTTGGAGCACCTGCTTTGGCCAATTCTCTTGGTCCGAGGCTTCTGCTGTGCACACACGCCTCATGGCAAGTGAGTTCTACCCACAGCTCCTGAAGATTAGGTTAAGTTTCTGCTGTGGACACTGCTGAACCACCACACAGGATTTTGCCATTACAGGTAAATCCTGCTTGTGGAAAAAAATTAACATGCACGCACAACGTTATTATAAATTGGAACTGCTCACTGAAGACATGAGCATGTATTGTAAGTTCTCAAAAGAAAACTGAATCAAGACCAAGGTCTGTGTTTCCAGTTTGGTCTGCATGATGCAGTTAGTCTACGCTACTTTTTAAGAGATAGCCAGTAACAATTCCACAAGAAAGTCTCCTACTGAAAGTTAACCACAAAAAGGGTTTATTTTTAGCATCATGTACATCTTTACTTCTGACTTGACTCAGACTTAGATGTAGAAGCTCTCAATGAAGAAAGCCGGCGCCTCTTTGCAATCTGCTCCTGGCGTTTCTCCTTGGCTTCCTGAAAAGCAAAGCAGCATGAGGTTAAATACTGAAGTGTTACACATAATCAACCACTGCAAAACATCTACAAAGCAACAAACTTCAGGAAAAATGCAACTTGAACAAAGCTTCCAGAAAGAATGGATTCCTTAAGTCGGTAAAGGAAAATAGTGTTTCCCTTCTTCACAGATCAGAAGAATTCTGCAAGTATCCAAACCTACACCAATCCATGTCTTTGGACATGTCCAAACAATATGGACAAACAATATGGACTAGTGTCCAAATAACAATAAAAATACTAATGTGCAGTTCACAATGTACTAGAGGCCTGTCTACTCTCTGTTTCAGTCTGAAAGTCATGAAACACAAGTACTGCGCTAAATATTCCAATAGTATTGCTTCAGCTGTCACTGCTGGTTTAGTTGCACGAGCAAACTCATCCAAACAAACAGCTTCCTGCCAAGTTATCTTCCATTCCGGGAGATACGTGTGCTGGATCCTGTTTCTCCACACAATCACTCAAATGCTTGGGCATCTGAGTTACACCAGAATTCATCTGCACTAAAATCGCTACTGCAAAACATATCTTTACAGGCCATAACTGTTAATTTTTTCTTCAAAATCAGCTCTCAGTTAAACTAATTGGTCTGGTTAATTTCTTCTGTTCTAGGACTGGCAAAAATGGACAGAAATGCTCACAAAAACATTTGACCAGCTGTGTTTATACTCATGTTTAAGCATTCCTATTCAAAATGAGCTAGGTACGCAGCACCTCTAAGTGTACAGTGAAGTTTATCAAATCCCTTGATTCTTGGGTATGAGGTATTTCATATAGCTGAGTTATGAGGGCAAACACACCTTCATTCTCTTGGCCAAGAGCTTCGCGTACTCTGCTGCTTCCTCCTTATTCTTTTGAGTGCGCTGCTTCTTCAGAGCAATACGCCTGCGCTTATGTTGCAGAACTCGGGGAGTCACTAGTCGCTGGATCTTAGGAGCCTTGGTTCTGGGTTTCTTGCCTAAAAAAGCATTAGGAATCAGCAGAAGTGGCAGGTTATCTCCAAAAGAGGCCTCAGGCCTCATCTAACAAACTGAAGAGTAAGTTCCATTTATTGTTATGGTAACATTATTTAGTGTACTACTTATTATAAAATAACTTCTCCAAAGTTTACCTCTTGACAGATTTAGCAGGAAAAGTGACCCATTACTGTCAGATGTAGCATTAACAAAATATAGTCTCAATAGCTACAATTTATTATCAGCAATGAAGTCTAAGTAATACATCTCTCACTGCGTTTTTTCAGTGTTAAAACGCTCTCTACAATTTTATGTAGGTTTCACACATTTACCTCCAAACCCCAGATCTACACGGCCCATAATGTACAAACAGAACACACCGCTACACAACTTCGCTACTCAATCCTGCCAAACTTTAGCAGTAACAAGCAAGTCTCATGTCCACCACAATCACATTCTCTAACCGAGAGAACAGTTCCTCTGATGCAGAAAATAGTGGTCTTCACCCAACAAGCTTTCAGAGTGCCCAAGCTTTATGACGCCCTTTCTGCTAAAAATCCTCACCCTTTCTGTTTTCTGATCAAATGCGAAAGAATCCAAATTTAAAATCTTGCAGTGCAATGAACCCATGGCAAGGAAAACAGTGCCCTCCAAATAAAAGCTCATTTTGGAGACTGCCAGAAGCAATGGGGAAAAAAATTTCTCTGTATCTTCTCTATATATTGCGGGTTTTTTTTCCTCCATCTCATAAAAACGTTTCCAAAACATCCCACCTCATATTTAACCTTCTTTTATTAACAATATTTTTTGGGTTATCCTTACAACTACCAGCAAGTATTACTCCAGATTCTATCAAATGTTTAAAAACAAATTGTGCCTAAATAGATAGAAAGGAAAGAGACAAAAGAAATGAGGCAACAAAGAAAACTCCACTTCTCATCCCTAAGTTACAGACGACAAAACCAGTCAGCACTGCTGTAGCCTGGACATTTCTTTGCTGGTAATTACATGAAACCAAGGCGCTGTAAAAATCTGAGTTCTTACCCTCTTTGTTCAGAGGTTTCCTCACAACATACTGGCGAACATCATCCTCCTTAGACAGGTTGAACAGCTTGCGGATTCTGCTTGCCCTCTTGGGACCAAGACGACGGGGCACAGTTGTGTCTGTCAGCCCAGGAATATCCTTTTCACCTTTGAGAATATAAGTTTAAACATGCCAATTAACCCTGCATCTACTAAACAACTGCTTCATCAGTCAATTTCAATTACAAGTTTAAAATGCGTAAAAATTCAGGATAACGCTAGGTAATCTTTGGGGTTCACCTGCCAATAGCACCACCCCCAGCTACACTTTACTGATTTTATGTGAACAGACTGCTGGGAGCAGTAAAGTACTTCAGTGATCAGTTTTAACACTAGAACAACATTAACACTCAAGCGTGAATTTCAAGACACATTCATACTCTAAAGTTGGGACCGTGTTTGCATTCTACAGAACTTCCCAGCCACAAGCAAGCAGACTCCTACCCTTTTTCACTATGACCAAGTTCAGAACACTCAAGTTGGCATCAACAATGCAACCACGAACGGATTTGCGTTTTCTCTCTCCAGTTCTTCTGGGGCGATAGCAGGAGTGGCCCTTGCTGAGCAGAAGGCGGACACGTCCATGAGTCAGGACACCCTGCTTCATGGGGAAGCCTTGTTTGTCATTGCCGCCACTGATCCGGACAACATAGCCCTAGCAAAACACAGAAATACACTTCTTAGCTGTTCACATGTCTCTTATTACTTCAAGGAGAACAACAGGGCACCGTGCCCATGATGCAAGAAAAGTCACTGCTGCTGCGGATGCAAACTTCTTTAACCGGCACTACTCCAACAGTTCATGAATTTTACTTAACAGATGTGATAAATGCCTCTGCATACCAGAATTTACATTTAATCTACTTATCTTCAAATACATATTAAAAATTAAATTCCTATCCATTCGAAGTTTCATTTAAAAACCTAACTAAACCCAGTTATCCACAAACTGGAAACCTGCATACAATTCAAGAGTCTCTGGAGTAGAGATACATCGGTAAAAAGTAAAAGTAAAGCTTTTATTGCCTTTCTTGTGGCAGTGTAAGCAGAAAACAACTCACCCAAATTCAGCTGGACTGTCCATATTAACACTGAACCATTCCAAGGCCATCTGCTCGGCCCAACATGCTTTTCCACTAGCAGCAGTTCAAATGCCATGAAGGCCATTTTGAACTTGTTCAGTAAAGAAGTTTTATGGTACAGATTTCATTTGTCCTAAACACCAAGACAGCACTTAAATTAAGAACAAAAAAAAAACTACTGCAAAAAGCAACAAGAAACTCTACGCACAAGGCTTAAAAAACAAACTTAGATAAACCGAAGTACCAGCACAGGCTAGTCTAATCACCAAACTCAATATAAACAGACACATCCAAAATACCTTCCAAACATGTAGCGTACAAACACTCTAGTGTGACAATCGCATCCTGGAGAAATTTTGTAACTTAAACGCCTTGAATACAGCTCCAGCACATCTTTCTACACTTCTTACCTTCCACTCCTCGCCAAGAGAATCAGCTGCGACCTCTGTGGCCATCCGTTTCTCATAGAACGTTCTCAGCTTGCGTTCATCATCCACTTCAATGAGTTTCTGGCAGCCAGTGGCTGGAAAAGAGATGTTCAGCTAACAGGGGGAGAAAAATAAAATAAATTTACATGTTAACAGAAACATGCCATTTATCTGCTGGTTTTATCTTAGCTTTTCAAAACTGAAATTCCCCATCTGCTTACACCAACACGTACTAGCCATAACTTATCACTAGCATGCTCAGAGCACCAGCCACATCCCTCTGTAGCCCCTGTGGACTCTACTGCTTGCTCAGTTACAGAGAAAACTGGCTTTTCCACAGCCAGCGCGTAATCACCTTCAAACAGACTGCAATCAAGGAAATCAAGGTGAAAACAGCAGAAATCTATTCCCTCTTCTTCCGCAAGCCCTTTGCAGCACACACTGCATAAGCAGCCTAAGGGAGCCACACTCGCGGTCGGTGATTAGCTGTGCTTCCTGGGGCCCGGTGCAAGGCCCAGTGCCCTGGGGACGCCTACCGGCACTTTCCCCTGGAGCTCGGCCTGGGATCAGCACAGGCCCAGCTCTACCACACACGGTGCCTGCCTGTCAGCCCCCGCGACCGACAGCGCAGGCCTCGCACTCGCCAAAGGCGTTCTAAAGGTAGGAACGGCCGCTACCGCAACCGGGAGCTCCACGAGCCGGCAGCAGGAGAGGCCCCACTGAGGGAACGGGGTCGTGCGGCCGCCATGTCGCCCCGCCAACAATCCGCTCCCATCCGCCCCACAATGGCGCTCCAGCCACACCACCAGGGCCCATCGCCCCCCGCCAGCAGCCCCACACACGGCGCCGGCGCCATTTGCGGCGGGGGAACCCACCCCTCCCGGGCGCAGCCTCGGCCCTCCCGCGCCGCCCCACCTTCATCCTCGCCGAGCTGCGCCGCAGCAGGAAAGGGCCGCACTTCCGCCCGCAACCCGCACATACACCCACCACCTCTCGCGAGAACGGCACTGCCCGCGCCCCGCGTGACCGAAGCTGTCCAATGGCGAGCGAGGTCTCGCCAGCCGAGGGGCGTGGCGGGGAGGGGCTGGATCCCTCCGCTGCCCTCGGGGCGCCTCGCCGTGCGGCGGCTGTCGCGGGCAGGCGGCGGTGTCCGCCCCTTGGCGCCTGTGCCTTGGAACAGGGAAAGAGTCCCGGCGCGTCCCTTGGCGCCGCGGTGG
>VWZZ01005046.1:146304-161166 GCA_013399095.1 Psophia crepitans
CGGGCGGTCCCGCTGGAGCCCCGGGGGCTCCTGCTGCCCACCAAGTTCGTGTCATGTAGGGTTTTCATGGGGTCGTAGAGTGCTCCTCTGTCGCTGCTTGCTTCTTCCTTCTGCAGTCTCTGGTACGCCTAAAATTAAAGAAAAATGAATGGTTTGGTGGTGTAGGTATAAAATCGGGAGGTTTCAAGAGGGCTTGTCATAAGCCGTGCGATAGAGTGTGCAGCGGACCCCCTTCATCCTCACCCAGCCGAGTGGCGCCGAGCGCAGAACTTCGGGTGCTGGGCTGCCTGTGTCCGGGACCTGTTTGCACAGCTGTCAGCCGCCCGATGTCGTGCAAAGCAGTGATGGATCAAGAAAAAAGGCACCTTAGTGTTTGGAGGCACAACTGGGTGTCATCCTGGTAGGGTTGGCTCCAAGAAGGTCAAGCTTTGAAGAACAGTTTGCTTTAAGGTTGCAGGATGAAGTCAGCAATGTACTTCTGGGACAAGAAGAGAGGTCTGTTTAAAGTAGATGAAGAAAGGGAGGAAAGGGAAGAGGACTAATATAACTACTGCTTCCTTCCAGTAAGCTGCCATGGTTCACCCCTGAGTCCTCTCATGCCATTCCAGTACATTGCAGCTGCTGGAGAGAACTTGTGAAAACATAGACCCAGCAAAAGAGCCGGACTGCCCTATACCACACATCTTGGAAGGGGAGCAGTGCTCCTTACATCCTGTTGATGTAAAGAATTGCAGTGACAAATAGATCCACCAGAGTGAGATCACACACCAGGCTTTCTGGTAGTTTGCCTTTCCGTGAAAAACATGTCTAGGAGTGAACCCTGCAAATGCCCGATTTTCTGTTTTATGGCGAGTGGTGTGTGCGTGAATGAGGAGCTGGGGCATCTGCTTTGCAGCTTTTGTACTTCAAAATGATCTTTTAGTTCTTTTCTCCCAAATTCCATCCTTGTCTGAGCTGTCATTCCCTTTCAAGCAGTGTTTCTTTGCTAGCATCCAGTGGAAGAAAGAAGTAGATGTCTGGCTTTGTTCACTGAGGTCTGTACCATGGGGGGTGCTGCACGTACGGAGCAAGTAATCACACGGTATACATTGCTAACCTGTTGTTTTTTCTTGTAGTTTTCTGCCAAAATCATCCGGGTGGTGGCTGGTCTGTGCCATTGCAGAACTTTGAGGGTGTGTGAGGGAAACTGCTTTCTTTGTGTCTGATGTCACTGTGCGAGACCAAAAACAAAGGAAGGAAAAGGTCAGGATAAGTTTCTTGAAGACAGCAAGTGTGTTTTGGAGCAGCTATGCAGGGCAGAGGGTATCTTTCTGACTGTACTGATCTGATTAGCAGTGGTATAGAAGCTTGCAAAATGCTCAGAGCTGCAGGTATGTCCGGATGAATGACCTGGGTTCCAGACAGGTTAACAGAGAGACACAGAGAGAAGGTTGCCCTGAGGCCCGTTGTATTGCAGCAGCTGTGTACAAATCAGTGAGCTGTACTTGGAAAGGGGAGGAAGAAAAGAGACTGCCTTGAGGCGATGCTGTGTTTAGCCTCTCTTCAGTAGCAACAAGTCATTGTAAGGGTTTCACTCCTGTGTTAGGAAGTTGTGAAAATCAAGACAGTGACTTGCGGTGTATTGGTGGGCTTGTGCAACTGTGTCCTCAAAAAGCCAGGTGCTCCACAGAGCAGTTGGGAAATTTTGGCCCTTAAGTGAAGTCTAAATTTTATTCCTTTTACGATGGTTCAGTTCTGACTCAAACCTTCCTGAAGTCTCAGGAAGGACTCTTCAGCAGACCTGGATCTGGCATCTGGGTCTTTAAGCTGTAGATTAAAACCTTGCTAATCCGTATTTTAAACTGTCATGGCTGAGGTCAGAGTTGTAGTTGAGGTCTCACGCAATATTCCTGTAAGCACAAAACTGGAACAGCTTATCTGAATTGTATTTTTAAAAAATCATTTATTTATTCTAGTGGGACTCAATCTTCATCTGTTATGCATAAATTTAACATGATTTAGTTAAAAAGCAAACCGAAGCGTTCAACAGGATTAAACAGTAGGAGAATATCTGTCCAGAGGTTTTGTACAAATTGGTCAGAGTAATTTTTTAAAATGCACGTGAGCTGGATTGATGTGATTTTTGTGTTCAGTTCTAACACTCTTTCAGTAAAGAGGCCGTGAAACACTTTGTAACTCAAACTGAAAAAATAGTTACAGGAAAACTAGCTTTTTCTTTGGATTTGGTTTTGTGACAGTTTTTTTTCCTCTCTTGTTTTTACTCCTTTTGTTCCCTAGTGGCACGGAGATAAAAGTTTTAAAAAGCTATCAAATAGTCTTTGAAGTGTGAGAGAATGCTCGTACTCTTACTTACATCATCTTTTTTTACTACAAAAATCTTACAATGTATGTCAGTGGCATGCTCACGGATCAGGATATAGAAGATACAAACCCTCTGAACTCACCAAGAGCTATTTAGTCCATTTTTGCTTTGTCCTCACAAAGAGGTAGTGCAGTTAGGTGTTGCCATGATGGTTGAATGCTATAGATGGTGTTGTCTGGGAGACACACCAGGTAGTAAAGACTACGTGAGCTTTGGTGGGACTGCAGGAAACATCCTGTGTCAGGACTGTGGCCAGATGTGAGTGAAGTTGTGTGGTCATGATCTGAGCAAGCCTCTGGCATTCCCCCTGTGGCCCATGCCCTATATTCCTTTTATACAATTAAGTAGTTGGAAATGAAAACTAAAGGTCCAGGGTTGTATGAAGTCAGGGGATAGACTGGTATCGATGGGCTGCTTACCTTTTTTTCCAGAAGTGCAACTTTTAATTGTTGCCTTTTGCAGATCCAAAAAGAAATTATCTTACTCATGTTATTAATTTTTGCACTAATCTTAACTGTATCATTTGAATTGCACATCATCAAGCCATGCAGGCCAATTGTGTATTATGTGAAAAAAATGCACATGCGACATACTTTCTGAAACCAGAGCCAAATGGGTAGGTGCCTCACTTGTTTGGAAAGGGTAGTGTTAATAGTTGGAGTATATTTAAGGGTGTGGTCCTCATAGGGCGCCAGGCTGATACCAGAGAATTAAAACCAGCAAGTCAGTTCTATTGTTGATCTAGTTGACACTGAACTTGAAACTAAGAGAAGTTATGCAATGTGTTTCAGAAAACGTTCCAGAGTCCTGACTGGAATATAACTTGTGGAAAACATGAGAAACAGAACTAAGCTATTGCATGAAAAAGATATGATTATCACATTTTTTGTAAACTTAATAGAAAATAATTTCAGTACCAAAATTATTTCACCTTTTATGATGTTAGGAATTCGTCTTGGTGGCCATTGCAAAGAGTACAAGTCATGGCCCAGCTCCAGGTTGCAAGGATTTTCTTGCATTTGCAGGTAGGACCTTAGCATGAAGGGGAACTCAGTGCCCAAAGAGCACTACTGTAGGGCAGAACCGCACACATGTTGGCTGATCACTAGTATAAACCTACATTGCTACAGGTGTGGTAAGTAGATGTGTTTCCTTTGTCATCTTGTTCCTAAGCAAAATAAGTACTTTTTAGTGAAATTTTTATAGACTGGGATTATCTGGTCTACTTTTCTTTGTTGGTCAGTTCTAGCTGTAGAGATGGAAAGATTTTCTTCTACATCACTTTCTTTATAACCATCTATTTTTTCCCCTTGACACCTCTCTTTCACTTAACTCTGGCTAAAAGCCTAAAATTTGTAGAGCGCTCCTAGTTCCCCAAAGGACTTCTTCATATTCTGTCATCCCTACTACCAGTGACTGTGTATGCTTCCTACCTGTTTTGAGGTGAGGGGAGCCCTCCTGCTCTGTGCTTGCATCAGTACATTGCGCACTGGCATCTTGGTCCAGGGCTGTATTCCCGATGATGCTGGTGGTCTCTGCTGCACACAGCTGGTGTTTTTTTTATGAATGGAAGATGCTTGACTGGGCCTGTTTGGTTGACTGCGTAAGTTGTTTTACATGGATTAAGCAAATTGATCTGCCTCTTAAAATTGGCTAATGTAGGATATTACTTTATGAATAACTCTTTGGTCTTTACCTTGCCTCCCCAAGCTTGTGCAGTGTTTTGCACTCCGACATTGCCAAGCGTCGCTGTTGCCAACCTTCCACCATCTTAATTTGTGAATGACAAAGGCAAATTTTGGCGTCCTGGTGGGGTGAAGGATTTCTGTAAGAAGAGTGCTTTTTATTCCTGCTGAAGAGGTGTTTGGTCTGTGGCGCTGTTCATCAGCTGGTGCCCCTACAGATGTTTCACATCTGGTTTATGAGGGTGGCTTCCTACATGGCAAAACACACCATAGGAGCTGGTAATTGGTGAAAGGATTCAACCCTTGCATTGACTCAGAAAGGGCAGTCCAGCAGGAGATGGCATCTTCCCCTGGTGTGATCGGTGGGTGTCGTGGCTTGACTGCAAGGAGCGCTCTGCATTAGCACATCTTTGCTTGGGCTGTTGGCAGGGATTTGCATAGCTGTGTGGGTGCTGGCTCTTTCTAAGTCTTCTATTGAAATCTAAAAGCCAAGACTTTGGAAGGAAATGCAGCTTGTCTGTGAAGATATACCTTTAGTGTGAGGAAAGGTCTCAGACATGAAGTAGATGGTGCTGAGAAACTGCTTCTGTAATTATTGTCATTTTGAATGCCAGCCTAGTAATATGTTTTGATAAGACTTGTAAGTGTTAATGAGAACTGTCCATTTTAATCATCATAAGCTCTGTTCTCAAACAGTGTTGAGTGGTGGACACCAGTAGCTAAATGAACAAATGCTTTCTTCATATGTTGTTCTTGAATTCTTTCTCCATTAGATCTTCATTAATGTCAGTAAAAGTTTTTAAGTCTCTGCGAAGGAAGGATCTGCTCCAAAGGAGTGCTCTTGTCCCAGAGTTGTTTTCTGTGTCCACATTAGAGGAATGTTGCTGGGGATGATTTTCACTTGTGCTTAGGCTAGGCAGGCAACATGAGGAAGCTGAGAGTGGGGAACTCATGCTGTCCCCTGCCCGTTATGAAGCAGGAACAGAGTCTTTCCATAACTGCTTAGGTATATAGTGCCATGGCTGGCCCTCAGCACTGGCGGCTCCTTCCGGGGCGAGCCAAGTGATCTCTACAGGGACAGCTCCTGCTAATCACCAGTGGATTAACTGGAGAATCATGCTTTGGATTGTTGGTAAGCATGAGAAAATGTCTTTGTTCAACTCTTACATATTAAATTAAAAATAGCTAGCAGTAGTCTGAAGCCTTTTCACCTTCCTAAAACTAGTATTCAGTCATAGTTGGTTGTTTCTGTAATGGAGAACCAAGAGAAAAAATGAAGCGTAAAAGGACTTACAGCTTCAGACTCTTTGCACCTACACAAAAAGGATTTCCACGTGTTAGCTTAGCTTTCTATTTCAGACCTTCCAGATAACAGTTACTGCATGGTGACTTGACTTCCCCAAAGCTTGACTAGCCCTGTCTAGTGCCAGTATTTCTCGTGCTTTTTCCATACTAGGCCTGACAGGCATTGAGAGGACAGATCACTTGCCAGGATGTCCTGTTCCTCAGCTCCTTGCTCTTGCAGGATTTCTGAATTGGAAGAGTCTTGAATATTTGTAGACTTTCAGTGAAATTCCTCTGGGAATAGACTTGAAATGTAATTTAAAGATGTGATTAGCCACATTTTAGGTTGCTTAAAGTTTTTCTGCTGTTACTAGTTTAATGATGTTAAACATAACAAGTTGATGCTTTGCAAAAACAGCTCAACTTTGGCAGAAACTGAGGGCCATAATTTGTTGAGCTCAGACATCACCGGATGTCACAATGTTTTTATAGATGTCTTAAACAAAACTTAAATATTCATAGGCTATTTTCTGTCCCTGTGATACTGTGTCTTTGTTTTTTTTCCCCCTAGATAAGCAACATCTTGTTTTTTGTTTTACCACCCATATGTATGTGCTTGTTCCGTCAATATGCAACCTGCTTCAACAGCGGAATATATTTAATATGGACTCTGCTGGTTGTGGTTGGTAAGTTGGTTAGTCTCTGTTTGCCTGCTCGTGCATGAACCGAACTGAGAGAGGAAATCAGTTTTTCCTGCTTGCGCTTGATTGTTTTGCAAAACAAAGCAATCCTGACGTCTGCAGAGGAGTTTGCTTGTACTTGCTTGAAGCTGAAGCAGTCATAGTTTCTGAAAGGAAAATGCATTTTGCAATTTGAGTTTGGTGGGAACTTTGGCCTTAGTTCTGTTCCCTTCCTAGCCTTCCCTTGCATAACTTCTTTGCTTAGGTCTGTGCTTAATCTACAGCAGTGCTGATCCTCCTTCCTCTGTTGTTGTTACAATGAGAGCTGAAAGTGTCCAGCACAACTGAAGAGGATAACAGGTTTTGCATTGTAGTGAGAAGGCCCAAAGGCTTAGCGATTTTGTAGATGTGAGATTCTTAAGCTCTTTCATTCCTGGAGGCACTGATAACTTAAAAAAGGATAATCAGAGCCCTGTGGGGCAGCGTGACACTTTCCGTTTGTAAACCTATATCATGGAGTAGTCATCAGACGCTGCTTTTCATCTTTGTCTCACCCATTTTTGTGCTATTGAGAAAACTCAGAAGCAGCATTTGGCTTTTATTTCTTAATTGGTTTTGCATATAACTTTACCACCTGATGTTTTTTTCACGTAGATCTACTCTTCTAGTAGGAGCTTGCACCTTTAGTTGCTGCTTTGGCAATATGTTTGCTTTGTAGTTAACCAGGAGCTGATGATTTAGATTGCCTTCTTACGAAAGTTGGTGGGTTTTTTCTTTTTTCTTTTTTTTTTTAACCTTTTCTAGGCCAAGTGGTATCCACGATTTGCTATGAAGTTCTGAACATGAGTAGTGTGTTTCAGTCTATACAGTACTTGCAACTATTCATATTGCCTTTTGATTGGTTCTTCCAGGAATTGGTTCTGTTTACTTTCATGCCACCCTGAGTTTCCTAGGCCAGATGCTGGATGAGCTGGCTATTCTCTGGGTCCTGATGTGTGCTCTTGCTATGTGGTTCCCTCGGAGATACCTGCCCAGAGTTTTTCGGAATGACAGGTAATCATACATGTACGCCTTCATGTTTCCTGAAACTTACGCTAGCGCCTAAATCTGCATGTAGTGGCACTGGGTTATCATCCTACCTTGTCATTACCGCCACTGTCTTTTCTCACTCCATTATCTTCCTGTTACTTGTATCTCAGCCCACTTTGTTCAGAATTCCCGAGTTTGCACTTCCTGGTGGTTGGGTTTACGCTCTGTAACTTCACATCGTGGGATGAGGTGATTTGCCTCTGGAAGTGCGTGTTCTTGTTGATTCTAGGGAGACCTCTACATGAGTAGTTTTTTGTTCCCTTGTTTTGTTTTTTTTTTTCCTTTCCCCCTTGGCCTGAGCTTGATTAGAAGTTGCTGGGGAGGCAGACAGTGGAGAGAAGGTTGGTGCCTAGATTTGCCAGTCTTCAAAGCTTGCACTGAGAAAAGTGTATCTTGAAATACCATGTACAGTCTATGCAGTCTATGGCTTTGTCATATTGGTGTGAATGTAGTGGTGTGTTGCAGCAGTGCTATTACAGGACACCATGAACTTAGGAAGGAGACAGGTTTTACTGGGGTGTTTGGGTCAATGACATGACTTTTAAACATTTAGTTCAAGTGAAGAGGCGTTCAGAATCTTGAAGAATTTCTGTTACTACATGTAAATTGTTCCTCAGAAGCATAAGGGGAATGTTATATGTCATCTATCACTATCTTCTGATGGTGTGCTGGGTAGGTTCATAGTATGGGCCGAGAGGATAAACTGTGTCCTTTTTAAAAGGAATAGAAGTACTTTTGTTTCTATTAACTTGGCATTAAAACTATAACTGATAATCTCCCAGGTTACAAATGATTCATAAAAATACTGAGATGAGGTAAAGGATGTCCCCTATCCTAAATTTCTTAGAACGCTTCTTCCTGAGAATCTCTCAAGGCAGGTTTTAAGATCTTTATTCCTTTCTGAAGTGTACAGAAGAAACTCATACTGGGCAACAAACCCTAACCCAGAACAGGTTTGGTTTATATTTTTGGTGGGGTTTGGTTTTTTGGAGTTTTTTTTTGGGGGAGATTTGGGGTTTTTTTGTGGGTTGTTGGGTTTTTTTTTTTTTTTTTTTTTTTTTTTTTTTTTTTTTTTTTTGTTTTGTTTTTGTTTTCTTTTTTTTGTTTTTGTTTTTTTCTTTGCCTAGCTAATCCTCTTAATATTATATCTATCCTGTGCTCACTGCTGTGGTCTTCACTTCCTTCATCCTCATCACACATCCTGGATTTTCAGTGCTGCATATGTTATTATGTACCATGACCAGTTTGTAGTGGCTTTAGTCATTAAGGCATTCATGTCAGATCAGAACTTCCTACTTAAGTAACTTGTTGCCTTCCAGCAGAAAGAAGAGCTTTGAAGCAGAAAGCAAATGGAATGAGCTAGGTGAAGGTTAAGGTGATGACACTTGTGGCCAGGGAATGATGCTGCACACATATATGGAGAGCCTACTTCAGACATGGAATGCTTGGACAGTGACCAGTTTTATAATCCTGTGGGGCAGTAGTTGAAGGGCAGCGTGATGATCCTCTGTCTGCCATAGTCCTGCCACAGACTGGAAGTGGATTGTTTAAAGTCCAAACTTGAAGTTTAAACATCAGTTAACATACGTTTAATCTAAAAGTTGTCAGGCTGTCTGTCTGTGACCCAATTGTGATTTCATTTATGCTAACAATGCACCAAACTGTGATATTTAAGGGAATCCCTCACCTACTGTTGAATTTGGTTAAAAGAAATGTTTTTACTTACCTTGTAGTTCTCAATATCTTTAAGGCTTAAAAGATATAAATGAAAATAAAACAGACTGTAACATGACTGTAGAACTTCAGGCATTAAGCAGTAACAAAATATCCTAAAAATCCATGTTAAAAGTACGAAGAACACTGCTTTGAGGAAGTACTTTGCTGTCTGCAGAGGTGAACGTGTTCCTCACTTATTACAGGAGGAGGAGAATCGGAGTGTAGCCTTTGGATTTTTAAACCATATATTAGTGTGTGTGTGTGTGCATGTACGTATACATACACATAGCTGCCTCAGAAAACCACAGTCCAAACATTTGTGTGTAAGATTAACTCCGCATGCACATGCAAATCTGTATAAGATCCACATCCATTTTTATGCAAATGGTCATTGCACCTCCTCAACACACCTAGAGAAACCTAAATTTTGTTACATCATCAAAATAATTTTTTATTTCTGGTTTTAGAAATTAAAAGTTTTTTCTCAACACACCCCCCACCACCTTATTCAGGAGCCGATTTAAAGCTGCCGTGGGTGTCCTATCTGGAGTTACTACCTGCCTCGCCTTCATTAAGCCTGCCATCAACAACATCTCACTAATGACTCTGGGTGTTCCCTGCACAGCTTTGCTCATTGCTGAGTTGAAGAGGTGAGTACATTTCTCCTGAATGTAGCACTGCCTTCTGAGATCCTTAGGCTACTATGTGATTCTACGCTAGGTCTGGCTTCAGTGCTAGCAGGTCAGAAGTACTTCTCCCACATGCACACACAGATCTTGCTCTGCCTGTTCAGACGTTTTTAGCAAAGGTTTTTTTTTCCTAGGCCATTATAATGGGTCAGGTGTTGTCTGTCTTCTTGTGACATATCTCTTGCTGCAACCTGGTGTAACTCAAATTTGTTTGTTTATTGTGGAATTAGGGCAAAGGTTTCACTCTACTGACAGTGTTTCTGCTCTATAGTCTGCATAAGGGAGAGGTAATCACATGATCAGAGTCTGGATACTAGAGGGAATGTGGATCAACGCTCAAGTGTGTGCGGAAGAAGTTCCAGCTCTCAAAGTTGTATTGTGAGTCTTACACCGCTTTGTCTTCTGACATGGATAATATAATGGAGTCAGACTGAAAGATAAAGTTAATCACTAGGTTGTAGAGGATCGCTATCACTCGGAGCCTTAGAAACTACAAAATCAGAATGCAAATAGGGAAGAACCTGAGACTGATCTTAACATTTTAAAGAGTCCTACCATGATAGTGATACCAGCAGCTGTCCAGAGACTTTTTTTTTTTTGCATCTTTTCACCCACTGTAAAAAGGACCAGACGAATACCAACATATAAACTTGTCCTTTTCCCCTCTTCTCCAGTGTCTGAGAAGGTTTTTATGACTTTTGCTGGCTCTTGCATATTGCATATGTAAACGTCCATCAAAAGAAACAAGAGTAGGACCAAATGTCTGCATTCTGACTGCTCTGGTTACAACAGAGATCCTCCTGTTTACTACTTTACCCTATTCTGCAGCTGTTTATTCATGCGATGGAAGCCTCTGCTAACAACGCTTTATAAAGGTGTTCATAAGTCTCTTCTCTTTAGACATCCTGCTGAGCATCATTTATTTCTGTGGTCAAAGAAAGTTGGGGAAACAGCACACAAGTTAGTTGTAAACAAGAAGGTCAGTAGCTGAAGAATGTTGGTGGAGGTGTCTAATTTTGATGAAAGCGCCAAAGACCTACTGACAGGGCAAACAGAGATCTGGTTGTGGCACTGAATTATTTATATGAACTCTCTACATATCAGTTTTCCAGGCATGAGCTCCTGAGAAACTTAAAAGGATGAATTGTTAATGCCTCCTAACTGTGAATACTGTTGCGTCAAATCTGGGAATTGGTATGTCTACAAATATTTGCTTTTTAAAATTCTGGGAAGGTCATATCTTACTTATATGTGTGGTTTCCCTGCCTGTTTTTTGAGAGAGAATTAAGGACACATAAACCTTTTAAATTTGTGACAGTGCCAGTGACATGGCACTCTTAATTGTGCATTGGGATGATGTAATACCTATGATATTTTGTTGTTATTTCCCAAGTGTAAAAGGCGAATAAGTAAAGGGTGTATTTTAAGCTATGCTGATCCATAGAAGATTTAAATGAGATATATTCTTGTAAACCCAGAGGAGAGGTGTCACCTCATCCCTTTTTGCAGGAGAAAAAATAATATAAGCATTATTTAAAATGCCTGTGATTCTCCCATTCTCTGCTACCACAGAAGAGTTTCCAGAATAGTTTCTTCTGTTCCGTGCTGAAGTTTGTCATGTGTTAGACCAAAACTTCCTGTTGTTATTCCTATTCTGGCTGGCATCAGTCTTGTACAGAGTTCTGGTGAATCAGAACCACTGTGTTTTCAAATAAGAATTTTCTGCTGCTCATTTGTCCTTGATGAAGAGACAATATTGTCACAAAAGAGCATTATGTTCTTAAATATGGAGCTGGTAGGGTAGAGTGTATGCTTGGAAGTATTGTGAGTGGGAGATGATCAAAAGAGCAAAAGGTAGTTAAGGGCATACTTGTTCTTGAAAGACAAAGAAATAGTACAACTTTATTCTCATTTCTCTCCAAACAAATCTCTTCGTGTGTTTCATTAAAAAAAAAGGGATTGTAGCAGGGAGAAAGTGGATGTGGGTTCTTTGTTTTGCTTTGTTCCAAGACAAATAACCCTTGAGACTGTAAAATGATCGTATTAGTCTGATTTGGTGAGTCATCATCAGGCATGTAACTATGTCCATGTGCAGGTAGATGCTAGATTATTGTTGCTCAGCTGACATCGGAGCCTTGAGCAGTGAAGGTTTACCGTAGCTTCAGGTCTGTCCATTCATATTTGATTCTCCTAGTAGAAATCTGGCTGAAATCTGGCTGTGGGGTAGCCCTGCTTCGTTGTTCCAGGTTGCTCACAGATCCCTTATTCCCTTGACTAAAAGATTAAGCTAGTTAAAAGTTAAAATATTGTTTAGGGTATAAAGGGAGATACTTGTGTCAAAATGAATCAAGCAGTTAATTGACATCCAACAACTTGCATGGTTTGAAGAAAAGCTGGCATGTTTTGCCGGGGGTGCCATGGTACTGGAAGACAAAGCTGTGGGAAGTGTGTACCAGCCCAGTGGCTGGGGCACACCAGTGTTTGCAGAAACTCTGTTCTTTAAATAACTGCTGTTTGTGTTAAACCGAGCACATGATGCCTTGTATAGGTGAAGGATCCAAATGGAAACGCAAGCTTTGTGAGATCCAATTTCTCACAGACTAGTCTTTCAGAGTAGAGTAGATGGTTATGGTTTAACCTGGCTGGCAGCTAAAACAACCTCACAGCTGTTTGCTCACTGCCCCCTGCCAGTGGGATGGGGGAAAGAATTGAAAATGGAAATGGAAGAATGGTTCAGATAAAGACAATTTAGTAAGACAAAAAGAAGTAAGATGATAATAATAATAAAAAGTAAAAAATTATATATATACACAAAACAAGTGATGAATAGCACAATTTCCCATCACCCATAGTCAATGCTCCGCAAGACCCTGAGTTGACTCACACCCCAGTTATATACAGAACCTCATTGTATGGTATGATACGGAATATCCCTTTGGACAGTTTGGGTCAGCTGTCCTGGCTGTGTCCCCTCCCAGCTTCTTGATCACCTCTGCGTTCTCCTTGATGGGCCAGTTATAAGAAGCTGAAAAGTCGTTGACTGCTTAGCAGCAACTGAAAACACCACTGTGTTATCAACATTGTTCTCATCCTCAATCCAAAACACAGCACTATACCATCTGCCAGGAAGAAAGTTAACCGTATACCTGCTGAAGCCAGGACAGTAGAGTAGGAGCATCTCACAGATCATGGACCAGTCGCCAAGGTGAGCAGCTCCGGTGCTGGCAGGACCTGTGGCGGAGCACTCTGGCAAGGTGCATGGGGGCATTCCCAAACTGGGGGAACCTCCGGGGGAGCTGAGAGCTGCCAGAAGCCCACTGCTTGTGCCACAGTGGCTGATGAGACCTGGGCAGGGTCAGGAGCAACGGCGACCAAGCCTCTACGATGTATAGAAGGAGCCCTTAGGGAGCGGGAGCGCTGCCAACAGGGCAGGAAGATAGGGCATGGCGTGGCCGATTGTGCAGGAAGGGTGCGGCAGGTCTGTCAGCTTGACAAAGGAACAACGGTATCCACCCAGCAGAAAGCCATGACCTCTCCAAACTCTGTCCCCACGACTGGTACAGCTTCCCAGACAGAGCTCGGGTGGAGAGGTGCTGCTACAGTGACTTAAGGCATAGGGGGCAATGATGACAAGTTCCTGCCTGGCGCAGCAGACACATCTGCCCTGTGATTACCCCACCTTCCCAGGTGCCCTTGCATAACAGGTACACGGCTCTGCCAGTGGAACCAACCAATAATGAAGACAATGGTTCATCTAGCTTGGAGGTGTCACCGAGGTTAAGTTAGTCAACGCCCTGCATCAAAACAACTTCTGTAAAGAAAAAAAAGACGTGTCAATGTCATAGGAGTCTCCCTTCTGAAGGGAACAGAAGGCCCCGTATGCACACCAGATCCACTCCTTAGGGAAGTCTGCTGCCTCCCTGAGGCCTGGGTTAAAGATGGGAGGAGAAAGCTTCCTATCCTAGTTCAGCCTTCAGGTTACTATCTCATACTGATTTTTCATGCAGGCAGCGATCAAGATGCAACAAGAAGTCCCAGGGCAATCAAGAGAGATGTCAGGGCCTTGGGGCCACTGGTTAAGTGATCAGGAGCACAAATAGTGTTCAGCTTTATCCTTCCAGTTGCAGGGAATGATGAGAGGAGAAACAGGAAGACCCAGCAGAACAATACCTGGTTCTGATCACCAGCAAACTTTGGCATTTTTTGATCATGGGTTGGGCTACACGTCACCAGGCTTGCTGGCAAGAGGTGGGGTACACCTGTCTCAAAGAATCTTTGCTGAGGCGTTAGCAGGGCTCATTGAAAGAGCTTTGAACTAGATTTGAAGGGAGTAGACTCGCTAGAGGTAAGCCTGGGAGGGCACACGCCAGTTTGAAGGACTGCATGCTGGCAAGGTCCTTGAGAGGAAGACCTGAAGGGCACAGGAGTCCAGGAAGGCTGGACAGTCTTCAGGAAGGAAATCTTAAAGGTGCAGGAGCAATCTGTCCCTATGTGCTTAAAGACAAGCTGGCAGGGAAGAAGACCAGCCTGGCTGAAAAGAGAACTTTGGCTGGAACTCAGGAAAAAAAGAGAGCTTACGACCTTTGGAAGAAGGGGCAGACAACTCAGGAGGACTGCGAGGCTGTCATGAGGTTATGCAGGGTGAAAATTAGAAGGGCCAAAGCCAAACTAGAACTTAATCTGGCTACTGCAATAGAAGACAATAAACAACGTTTCTCTAAATTAATTCCTACAAAAGGAGGGCTAAGGAGAAGCTCCATCTTTATTGGATGCGAGGAGAGGGGAAACAGTGATGAAGGATGAGGAAAAGGCTGAGTTACTTAATGCCTTCTTTGCCTCAATCTTTAATAGTAAGACCAGTTGTTCTCCAGGTACCCAGCCCCCTGAGCTGGAAGACAGGGATGGGAAGCAGAATGAAGCTCCCATAATCCAAGGGGAAATGGTTAGTGACCTGCTGCACCACTTAGACACGCACAAGTCAGTGGGGCCAGATGGACCCACCAAAGGGTACCAAGGGAGCTGGCAGAAATTCTCATCAACCCACTGTCTATCATTTATCAGCAGTCCTGGCTAACTGAGGCGGTCCCAGTTGACTGGAAGTTATCAAATGTGACAGCCACCTACAAGAAGGGCCGGAAGGAAGATCCAGGGAACTGCAAGCCTGTCAGTCTGACCTCAGTGTTGGAGAAGGGCATACATCAAACCATCTTGAGTGCCATCACACGGCACGTACAGGACAGCCAGCTGATCAGGCCCAGTCAGCAGCGGTTTATGAAAGGCAGGTCCTGCTTGACTAACCTGATCTCCTTCTATGTCAAGGTGACCCATCTAGTCACCTAGTGGATGAGGGAAAGGCT
>VWZZ01005047.1:18840-97426 GCA_013399095.1 Psophia crepitans
TCCCTGGAGCCTTCTCTTCTCCAGGCTGAACAACGCCAACTCTCTCAGCGTGTCTCCATAGCAGAGGTGCTCCAGCCCTCTGCTGATCTTCGTGGCCTCCCCTGGACTTGCTCCAGCAGGTCTGTGTCCTTTTTATGTTGGAAACACCAGAGCTGGATGCAGTACTGCAAGTGGAGTCTCACGAGAGCAGAATAGAGTGGAGGAATCCCCTCCATCGACCTGCTGGTCATGCTTCTTTTGATGCAGCCCAGGACATGGTTGGCTGTCTGGGCTGCAAGTGCACATATCCAGGTCATGTTGAGCTTTTCATCCACCACCACCCTCAAGTCCTTCTCCTCAGGGCTACTGTCAGTCCAGCCTCTATTTGTGCTTGGCATTACCCCAATCCATGTGCAGGACCTTGCACTTGGCCTTGTTGAACTTCAGGAGCCCAGCTCTCCAGCCTGTCCAGGTCCTTCTGGATGGCATCGCTTCCCTCCAGCATGTTGGCTGCACCATATGTCTCGGTGTCATTGGCAAACTTGCTGAGGGTGCACTCCATCTCACTGTCCATGTTGCTGACAAAGATGTTATCAGCGCTGGTCTCCTACCAACCCCTGAGGAACACCACTTGTCACTGGCCTTCACTTGGACATTGAGCCTTTGACCGCAACTCTTTGAGTGCAAGTGTCCAGCCAATTCCTTATCCACCAGCTGGTCCGTCTGCCAAATCCATGTCTCTCCACTTTAGAGACAAGGATGTCATGCGACAGCGTCAAATGCTTTGTGCAAGTCTGGGTAGATGACATTGGTTGCTCTTCCCTTATCCACCAACACTGTATCTCCAGTTGCAAATATGCTTCAGAAGAAATTGTTTCACGGTACGAAATGTTCGCTGTTGCATTTGCAGTAAAATTGGGCAGAAAGAAAAATGCCAGGGAATAGGTTGAGTAGCTGTCAAATATTTTTACAAGTGTTGTCTTTATTTAAACAGCAGAGAACTTGGGGTCTGGTTCATTCCTTTGCTCTGCTCCTACAACACCTAGCACCACGGATTATGATGGGGACTACTAGCTTTGCAGCCAAAAAATACAGATGAAGATCTAGACGGGAGTATGTGCTGCAGCGATGAAGATACCTCAGGGCATGCGCGCGCTCTTTCTGTCCGTGTGTTGGTAACTACAGTGGTAAGGATGATGTGTACCTGGGTAAAAGGAGCTGAAGAAGCCCTTGTCTGGCAACACTGAAGAAGGAAACCAGTAGATGGGCTAGTGGGCAGGAGAGGTGGGATACAATTTATAGAAGACTGGGAAACGGCATCTGAAAACTAATGAGGCATTTGAGTTTCAGCCAGAATTAGAGAGCATTCTGTACTGGACTGGACAAGATCAGCTGGAGATGAGCCAGAAGAAACAGGGTTTAGTGCAGGTCCTGGAGAATTCAAGGATGTGTAACAACCAGGAGAGCTACCTTCTACCTCCCTGCTGTGTTTCCATGCTACCTGTACACTGTTTTCCCTGCAAATGAGAGGACAGCAGCCCGTTGGACAGGACAGAGCAGTTAGAAAACGTTTTGGTCTTCTTATGCTTTGCTTCCTTTCTGAGAAGACAGCATATAACTTTATTTTCAAGAGAAAAGTAAGCTGAGCTCCAACTGCAGATTGGCAGGTGAGGGAAGATAGGAATAAAAACTAGATGGTGACTCTGAGGAGGAGATAGCAGGTGAGAGACAGCAGCTCAGGAACTCACGCTACGTGTTTCTGATTTAAAAAGCATATTCACTGTTTGCCTAGTTGTTCCAAGGTCAGAAAGGCAGCAGCAGTGGTGCCAGCACAACAGATCTGCCTGAAAATAAAGCGCTCTTGTGCGATATCCCTCCTCCAGGGGAGGTGGAGCTCTTCTAATCTCCTTCCCCTTATCCCTCTTCCAGCTGACCTCCTGGGCTCAGTAAATAACATTTCAGGAGGCTGCAGGAATCAGTGAACAATGAGTGACCTCCCAAAGCATCAGAATTTCTTTCTACCTAAATTCCACCTTTGCAGTCTTTGTTAAAGAATCCACAATTATTATTCCTTTAACTTGTATTTTTAAATACTATTCCTTGCCTTTCTTTTACCATCTCAACTTTAAATGTGATTTCAGAGGGGATTTTTCTAGAGTTTCCAGCTGGCATCCAGTGTCTAAACAAACCCAGACCTCTGTCTGTTGGGGTGCCTGGTATTGCTTTACTCTTATCTTTTTCTGTTTGGGAATGGCTCACCTGCCTGCGTACAGTGCAAAGGGAGATTCAGCTGAGCTTTTTGAAATGTCTGGAGGGATTTGTCCATCTGATCCCTACTTATTTTAATAGGGCATTTAGTTCTCAAGAGCTGTGTCTCAGACCTGATCTTGGGTCTCCAGAACCAATGGGAGGAAGATTTTGGCCCTAACTTGATGAACTCTTATTTTGGCTGTTTCTCCATCAGAATTTGTGTTTGTGCTGGGTTTTGTTTTGGTTTTTGTTTTGTTTTTTTGCCTGTGCAGGGGCTACATTGTGGACTTCAAGTGATGTTGTACTTGGACATTTGTATTCTGATTGTCTTTTGAGCTGGGGAGAGGGAAATCCAGAGAAACAGTTTAAATCCATCTGTAAGAGACTGTATTCCCCTCCTTGCATAGGGGCTTTCCCTGCCAAGAGCCTTGTTGAGCTGTGTTTGCATTAGGGATCCCCGTACCAGTACCACCCCAGCACAGGAGATAGTCTGCAACTGGGCCCTGCGTCCCTGCCTGTCTTCTCTTCGTTTCTTTCTCCCTTGTTTCTCTCCTGTTCCCTGGTGAGTGTTGCTGTTTGCCATCATCTTCTTCACTGGCTGCTGCGTAGGTGCAGTTAGGAAAGGGTTGTGTGGAAATTCCTGCAATGAGCCCCAACCCTTCCACCCCCACGCACTACCCTGGGAGCGACCCAGACGGGCAAGGTGACTCATGTAATGCTGGCTGAATCCTGGGGCTGCTCGCGGGGAAGTGAAAGGCCCCCAAGCAAGGCAGTCGTGCAGCTGGGGGTGGTGGCTGCCGCTTGGTTTGCTTCTCTTTTTACACAGCTCAAAGCACGGGGACTTGTAGGGTGCAGGGGAGACGGTTTTCAGTTGGCTTTTGGAATTGGTGGGAGAGGGGCACTGAGGGGAGAGAGGAGGGGAGCGTGAATGAATGCTTGATGCACCTTCTGTAGTAAGTACAGGATGAGGGGGAATGAGTTTAAACTAAAAGAGGGGAGATTTAGATTAGACATTAGGAGGAAATCCTTCCCTGGGAGGGTGGTGAGGCCCTGGTACAGGGTGCCCCGAGAAGCTGTGGCTGCCCCTGGCTCCCTGGCAGTGCCCAAGGCCAGGTTGGATGGGGCTTTGGGCACCCTGGGCTGGTGGGGGGTGTCCCTGCCCATGGCAGGCAGTTGAAACTAGATGATCTTTGAGGTTCCTTCCAGCCCAAACCATTCTAAGTATATCAGGGCCAGCTAATGTCGTTGTGCATGTGCTGTGCATTGCTGGACATCTTCAGTACCACTGCAGGTATCATATGGAGCTGGCACCTAATGACATCCAAGGTCCGTGATCTCGTTATGTCCTTCCTGATCTTTTAAGGTGGTGAGGACGCAGGAGCAGGAGCAGAGGTGTGTTTCTGATCTGGAGATGCCACTGTCCCAGCTTCGCACTCCCTTCTGAGTTCAGTTTTGAAGAGTCAGTGTCACAGCCGCGGTTTTTCATCCTTTGGTCTGTTGATCCTGGCTGGTGCACGGACTCCTCGAGCCTATGGGGAGTAACCAGGGAAAGCAAGCCTGTTATCAGGAAATTGAAGTTTGGTCTGTAAGGGTTGAGTCCTTCACTGAAAATATTTAAGGTTCAGCAAATCAGAAGCAATTGAAAACCAGTGGCTGAATTTTTCAGGTTTTTTGCATTACCTAAGCTCTCTGGATCAAGGTCCACACAGACAGAAGACCTGGAGCAAGATGTGGTCTGTGTCTTTGTAATGTTCTTCATACTGGAATGGAATTGACCCTATCTGCCTCTGGAGGTGGTGATCATGGAGAGCAAAAGTCAGGTCTGCTTTCAGGATTGAAATAGCTCTAAACTTGGGTGGTGATAAGCCAGGGAGAAGAGAATCCCCTCACTTCTTACCCCCTCCCTGGGAAATGTGGGGAAGGTACTGGCTTTTAACTGCTCCCTTCCGGTGCCTTCTGGACGTTCGGGACCACAGGTGTGCCTGTAGAAATGTGTGAAGCCATGTGCGTGCTGATGGCATCCAAATATAGCACCAGCTCTGTGTTCCTTTTAACCTGTCAAATGACTGCTCGCTCTCCCAGGCTTTGTCACATCGTAGGTATTACTCACCTCCATGACTAATTCCCTACGGAGGGCCCCTAAAGAGGTTTAGGCAGCAAGTCCTCTGTCGCTCTGGGGCACAAAACGTTATGTCTTTTTTTTCTGAATTTGGCTAATGAGAGAAGAAACTCCTGCAGACAGACTCACCCTTGAACGGCAGACAGGGAGTCCTCAAGCCGGTTTTCTCCATAGCAGCCCGGCGCCCTTACCAGGAGACATATGCACCATTTCTTGCACCACTTTGAAACCGTATCCCCGGGTGTCTGCAGGAAAGACCAAAGCTGTTAATTGGAACTGGTGATTTCTGCAGGAGGAAGATGTGATGGAAACATGCTGAGGGTGGGATTTCGCTTTCACTTTCAGGGACTTCTCAAATGCAGATGCTCGCCGGGTAAAACAGAGCTGCTTAACAGTGCACAAGAGGATCATGCGACCGCAGAGAAGCCTGTGTCTTCTCGGAACTGCAGGGGGGGAATTAGGATTGGCAGAGTGTAATTGGTAAAGCTTGTATTTGGCTGGGATTTTTATTTTAACAGGCCCAGAAAATCACCATGTAAATAATAACTCGGGACCTTAAATTTGCTCTCCAGCACCTCTGACGGCAAAGTATACCCAAGTACAGTTATTCAAGAAGGAAGAGTGCCACCTATTGAGTCACAGATTTCCCCTCCTTCAGAAGGCTGAGTATAGGTACGGTAGTATCCCATCCAGGTACTTTCCCAGCACAGCTCAGCGTCCTTCTCATGCTGGGAAGGAGCCACAGCCTGGGGTGGTGTACTCACTCATGCAAGAGAAAGCAAAAGTACATGCACTAAAACCTGGGTGGGTTTTATTTTAGATTTTTACAGATGTGCAGTGAATGTCAGTTCCAAAAGCTGCCATCAACAAGCTCCCAAGACCCTTTTCTGGAGCAAGTTCCTTGTTTAAAAAAACTGAAGAAAACCGACAAGACTTACAGCTAGTCATGGGCAAGTGACCTTAACACGGCTGTATCTACATCGGACTGTTTGATGATTTGGTGTCTTTGGGTGAAAGAAACTGCCAGACTTGCTTCAGAATAAGCGTTGGATGTGTGAGGAGGTTTGTTTCTTCATGCGACTGTCCTGAAGTCTCTGCCCATGGTTGAAGTGTTGCTGGAAGCCACGTAAGACCATGCTGTCTCTGTCAGCAGCTTAGCGGCACTTTCTTTCCCAGTCAGGGAAATGCTTAAGTGCCTAAGTGGGGAGAGACCACTTTCCAGACAAAATGTTTCACCTGTAAAAACATGCAGACACACTCCCCCCGCCCCCCATTTTTGTTCCAGTTAATTTTGGAACAAAAATTCTGGTTTTCTCTCCCACGAGAGATGAAGTTTTTTTCACCTGCTCAGAAAACTTCCCTTTGGTATTTCTTTTTTTTCTCTTCTTCCAGCTTCTTGTTTTTATTCTTTTGATGAATTATTTACCTCTCTTGGGTTTTGGTTTTTTTTTTATATTCTCTTTGTGTTTATCTTCAAAACATACAACTCCCAACACTACCTCCTTCCATTGAGTGCTCCTCAGAAAGCCACTGTATTTGTTGGCCATTTATTTCCCGGTGTTACATTTATATATACAGATGTGTTGTAAATCATGCAGTATCATCTCGTGTTGCTGCTAATGTGCTGAGCCAACTCGGTGCATTGTTTCTATGAGTAGTTTTGGCTTATCCTTTTGTTAGTACACACAGTCTAAGTGGAACCTGTGGTTCTAGGTGCTGCACAGTCACAGTGAACGGTGAGCGCTACCCCTGGTGCTTGTAGAACACATATATGAGGCAATCAGGTAGACTGCTTGAGTTCAAGGTAAAGATACAGGCATGGCATGTTACATAGCTACGTTGCTTTTTCAGAGGTGCTTTGGTTACTGAGTGGTGGGAGCACCAGATTTGGAGACAGGACTGTTCTGTTCCAGTCTTGGATCCTCTACTATTTCACTATGATATGAGGAGGAGGTTGTCTCACCATCCTTTCCCTTGGTCTCACTTGCCTAGGAGATACAAAAACACTCCTAGCAAGAAGCAAAAGCTGCAGGCCTTCAAGTGAAAGGCTACGAACAATCGCGAAGTGCTGTTACTGGTACACTACAGTTGGACTTTCATGTTTGTGCATCATGCCTGTTGAGAGACAAGAATGGGTTTCACTTTGTGATTCCAGGGACTGCACCCTGTGAAGCTGATAATCGGTTCCTTTTTGTCATCCTTGTCAGAGCTGTTGCGGCACCCACAGCAAGTTGTCTGTCTGACACCCCTTTTTCTATATACAGAGCACCAGAGCCAGAAGTTCACTGTACTGTCTCTGGATGAGGTTCCCTCTCTCCTGTCGCAGTTAATCAGCACGTGTAATCTGGTTTCTGAGTAGGAGTGAGATATGAGAGCCACTTGAACTCATAGCACTGACTTCCCTGTCGGGGTGGACTTTCACATCTGTTCTGGTGACTGCCGTATAGCAGTTGCTGCGAAGCCCACAGAAGTGCACCATGGAGTGAAACATCTGCATGCTATACCAGAAGGTTGTGGGAGATGCGTCCTCAGGCTGGCTAGCTTATGTTAAGGATGCGTGTCATCCTCAGTCATGACATACCAGGGGAGATTCAGGTTGGAGGTGAGGAAAAATTTCTTCTCAGAAGAGTGGTCAGGCATTGGAATGGGCTGCCCAGGGAGGTGAGGGAGTCACCGTCCCTGGGGGTGTTTAAGGAAAGGTTGGATGTGGTACTTAGGGACATGGGGTAGTGGGGAATAGGTGGTAGGGGAACGGGTGATCTTGGAGGTCTCTTCCAGCCTTGATGATTCTATGATACCTCTTTGTGGTGCTCTTGGCCGTGCAGCATTTCCATGGACTGAGGGCATGTCAGTCCTTAGCAGTGCCAAGAAGAAGGGAGGGATTTCCCTGGGTCAAAGCAGCTAAGCAGGAATTTGGCAGGCTTTTAGCCTCATGCCTGGTACTCTCAGGCTCTTTCCTTTCATTAATTCCACTCTGCGCTGCAGCTGAAGAGCACGTATTAAAACTCTACGGAGGCATGTCTAGTAGTTGTTCAAAATCAGTTAATTTTTTATTGGATTTGAAGTCAGACTTCACGGGCCAAACTCAGCCCTAGAGGACTGTGGACGGGGAATTGCAGACAGTTGGGACTTGTTCCGGGGAACTGACTTTCTCTTCTGTGTCCACCCTCACCCTCAGATTCCCCTAAGAAACCTCCCTGTCTTTGCTTCTCTGCAGCGCTACAGCTGAGAGGCCTTTGTCCCTAGCAGCCTCAGCCATCAAGATGTATTAAATTAAACATACACACACATCACAGCCCTGAGGCTATTAACCCCCCCATGCACACAAATAATCTGTCGTGGTCTAAGTAGAATAACTTACATTTGGACCCTGATCTAGTCCAATTCCTTTCCACACCTGCGGGAGTGACCTTCAAAACTTGCTCGAGGCTCTGTCTCAAAAGTTGTTTTCTCATTAGTGGAAATAAAATGTATTGTGGAGCTATTGCTCTTTCTCTGCATCTCTGGGGAGATGAGTGCAGAACAACACTTCTAGTCCCTGCCCACAAATCATGCCAGGCTGCCTCACTCCCAGTTGGTTTTCTAGAAACCCTTCTTCCCTGACTCCTCCTCCTCCCTTTGCCTCCACAATAATGTAATTAAAATTAAAGAAAGTCCTTGCAGCGTGTCCCCAAAGGTTGCAATGGGCAGGGGCTGCCATTTCAAAGGCTTTGGGCATCTGTGGTGGCTCACAGCCTCCTGCCATCCCTGCCCGGGACAGTCTGCCCTCCCGCTGTCCCCCTGGTTATTGCATCTGCTTTGGCTTGGCCTTGGGCTGGCCGGTCCCAGGACGGAATCTCTTTTAAAACAATAGAATTTATTCCCGTGGTAAACATGCTGTAGAATGGCTTGGTCTGATACTAGTGTTTACTTCCAGCTGTTATCTCTGTCTGTAATACTATTGGAGTCGAAAGGGGGAAAAAAACCCCCAACCCTCCGGTTGTGCTTCGAGTCCTTGCCATCCGTCAACCAGGGGTCACAGTAACTGCAGATCATACGCTCGGGTCTCAAAAACTGCAGGAAATCAGTCTTTGTTACATGGAAAATAGAGCAGTCTACGGGGAAAATAACCATAAATGTTCATTATTTGTACAGGAAAATCAATTTGTGGGCCAATTGACCAAATAAAGTAATACAATTTGCTGGGAAATCCCCCAGGTGTGGCAGGCAAATCGTGAAGCGGAAATGGAAGCAGCGGTTTTCATAGGTAGTCCGTGGTGGTTTGGGGGTGGGAGGGATGTGAGAAGGGAGACAAAGCTTAAGAAAAGGAATAAAACTACAGAAAAGGGTACCTTTAGCTGCACAGCCAGCTGAAGGAAAGGTGCTAGTGAAAGGAGGAGAAGGAGAAATGGTCTTTTTCTTGGTTTTATATCGCGGAGGGTGGTGGGAAGAGGTAACAGTGGCACCATACCGTGTGTGATAGCAAGGAGGGTGCTTGCTTGAAGGGGTTGGCAAACAGCAGCGGAGCCCTGCGGCGTGGCTGGAAGCACGCGTTACCGAGCAGTAGGAGCGGGGGAGTGACAGGCACACAACCCTTCTCGCTCTCCGTCAGTTTGTCATTTACCCAGCAAATCTCGGGCAAGTCATTCCTGTTGTGCGGGCTATGTGTGGGGGGTAAAATCAGATAATCACCCCCAAAATGACTTCAAGGTGGTTCTGTGAGTCTCGTGTCCGTGGTAAATGCCATTTGCAGCCTTAGCGCGGAACCGATTGTTCCTGAACAGTGACACCCAGGTGTAGTGATGGGGCTCTGTGCCTCGACAGCCCTTTGTCACAGCTGCGTGTTGACACTGGTCAGGCTAAAAAAGCTGAGGGTCAATTTGTCAGTCAGTCTCGTCCAATTATCTGAACCAGATCCTTTGTGCGTCCGTAAGTGGAGGCTGTGAGTCTGTGCACATATGACAGCGATGGGATTGGGACGGACAGGGGGATCATCTTCAGCTGGTTTTCACTTGAAAGGATGTATTTATGACCACAGCACCAGAAGGCATTGCCAAGGTATTGTGGTCCAGTCCCTGTGATAGTTGAGAAGGGTCCTCAGAGCCCCTTTCCCACACTGGATGTGAATACAGTGTCCCGTTGGCTTTGGAAGCGCAACAGGCTGCTCCTGGCTCTGCGGCGGCCTCTCTGGATGACTTAGCTGATGGGCTTACCTATCTTCATCACTCCTTGCACCACTGTGGAACAGATCTACTGCTGCTCACTGGCCTCCCAGATGTGTTAAAAGCCCTTAAATAACAAAAGCTTATAAAACACGTTGTGCTTTCCACATAAAAAGTATTGCGTAATGGCGGCATCGCTGCAGCAGACGACAGGCTTATTGGCTCCGATCTCACCTGCTTTTGGCTCTCTGTGACAGGGAAGGGGCTCCAGGGAGGCTATGGCTTCGCTCTTGTGCATGCAGCAGGTGTCAGAGCTGCTGATTTGTAAAAAAAAGGTCCTTTCAAAGCCTCGAGCGGCGCTCCGAATACGTTCTGGTTAGACAAGCTGCCAGTCACGCCACAGCTGTGAATGAACTGCACCTTGCCCTGGTTTGTTTTGGTATTGAGAGTTAAGAGCCTGATGTCTACTTAAATATTTTTTTTTTTGCAAAAGTGGAAACAATACCTTAGCGAATATTTGTAGGTTTCTTGTTTGCTTTGGATTTTCAAAGTTTGCCTGGCTGTCAGGGGGAAACTTTGCGGGCTGCTGCTCGCTCACTAAGTGGCAGCTTGCTCTCTCCTCAGATTTTTTCCAATCTGCTCTTCAGCGCTGGATCAGACTTCAAACACGACACTATGTGGATCTTTCTACATCTTTACTAGCCCGAACCATCTCTGTGCAGGTGTTAACTGAAGGCTTGAGCTCGAGGTTCCTGAAGAGGCATGTCTGCCATCCAGGGAGGATGGTGCTGGGTGGTCCTGTCATGGAGACAGATGTGGCTGATTTTTGGCACCAGCCCCCCTGGGGAATACTAGGATGTAACGCAAAGCTCTGGTTGCCCCGTCTCCGCTGCATGGAGCAGCTGCTGTTTCTCTGCTCTCGTCAGTTTGGTTGCTTCAGTTTGGGGGGAAACTGCTGGGAAATCGATTTTTTTGAAGCTGAGAAAAATTGCCCTCTGGTTAGTTTCCATCTCATTCTGCCCACGACAAGAGTGGTCCAAGTGTGGGGATGGACAGGAGGCTTTTCTTGGGTCGGTCTAACACTAGGGTCTTTGAGGTGAGTGTGGCTGGGGTCGGGAATGGACAGTCTGGGATTTCCACTGGTGCTTCTAGGAGCTCGTGTTTTCAAAGTCACCAGTGATCATGGAGCACTTCAGGATTTTGGAAGTCCAGCTTTTAGGATTGTGTTCAAGCTGATTTTTCCAAAGGAATCAGCTGTAGCTCTTAATACCTACATAAGCAGCAAAATCTTCTTCTATATGGACAACTAAAGAAAAGGCGGAACTGACTCTCAACAAATCCAGGTGTGTCTGGCCCATTAAGTGAAGATAATAATTATTGAACTTTGTAAAACCCACTCAACTGTTCAGATAAAGCCTGTTTTGGTTTCTGTTACAGCAACAAGATGCATTTTGGGAGGAGCTGTTTAAAGTTTCTGTTTGATCTCTGTGAAAGTTGCTTTTTATGACAGTGAAGACTTGTCAAAAAAGAAAAAAAAAAGCTCTAACCAGTACTTGGGGCAGAAATCTCACTGTACCCAGTGAAAAGCGACAGTGGCTGGTCCTCCTTCTTGTAGGGCTTGAACAAAGCCTGGGTCTGTCTCCTTTTGGCTGAGCAGGCTGTAAGCCACACTTGGAAATCTCAAGGATCTCAAAGAAATGCTTTAAGCACGTGTCTCCAGAGCAAAATAAAAGTATAAACCCCAGTCAGATTCCTCTTGATGAAATATTTCAGACTCGCTGGGAAAGCCTGTGTTCTCTTGGACCTGATGTAATGAAACTTCGGAGTGAAACAGTAATACCTGGGGGAATGACGGACAGTTATTTTGTTCTCTTGTCTTTCTGTTAAGCGAAAGGTACAGCAGTGAGGTGTGCAAAAAGAAGGGAAAGCATTTGTGCCCTTTTGCTCCTTGTCTCTTCACCAGAGAGGAGGAGCAGGAAAGGAAAGAAAAAAAGAGAAAAATCTGTAAGTTTTGCTTTTATTTAGGAGGTAGCATCAGTGTACCACATCCTCAGTTGGTGTAAGTTGACTTTTACTCCATTAATTCTGACTTAGATTGCCTGAGGACCTGGCTTCACATCTCTGCTTCCTTTGCAACCTCAGACTGAAATGGACAAAGTTGTTTGATGTGGAGCAGACACAGAAAACAAAGACTCGGCCACTTCTCAGCCTTCTTCCAAAGAGTTTTTGAAAATAGGTAGCTCCAAAGGATGTATAGATTTTCTATCTCAGAGTTACCTCCCTTCAAAGACTAGAAATTCCAGTTGGCTTTTCCAAAAAAGCATAGCTCTCACCCTATTAACAAATTATCCTGCAGGCTTTATAACGCGCTCAGAGGTAATAAATGGGAAATGTTCCCTTCTGTTCACAGATCTTGTTCTTCAGGGCTTCAGAAAATAATGTTGATAATATTGAGGCTGTTTCTATGCACAGCCTTAGAATCAACACGTCCTCCTCGGCTCCGAAGTGCTTGCGATATAAACAGTACAGCGAAACAGGTACAAGGCAGGGAAAGTGTCACTAATGGCTTTTTACAGCAGGGAGGCTGGGCACAAGGAGGTCAAGTGAGTTGCCTAGGATCACACAGGGAAATTGTGTTTAAGAGTAATTTTCCTCTTTGATCTACTGTCCCTCCCTCTCTCTCTCTAAAGATAAAATACCCTAAAAATGGGCCCGGACTGTCTGCACTGGAATTGATAGCTTCTCTATAAACCAGTTGATGACAACTCAAAACTGTTAACGAGGAATCGTCAAGTGTAGACCTAGAGAGCTTGCTGGGGTACAGTTATTCCCAGAATCTCTTGTCCCTCTGGCTACAGCTCTTAGACCTGTCTGGCTGTGCTGAATTGCCTCCTCAGCTTGCCAGAAATTGTAAACTACTTTCATGAGACTTGTGATGAAGAGTGCGACACAGCCCCCAAAACCTGGAAGAGTCTTTGTGGGCTGCACTGCCTTAATTCTTTGCCTGATCATTGCTGTGTGTTCCCTTCTGCTCCTCTGTACTTAGGGCCATCCCTCCTGTGCTGGAGCAACTTTCCATTGGTGTCACTGGGAAGAGGTGATAAATAATAATGCTATTAGTGGTCAGGTTAAAAAGCTGGACCAGCTAATAGGGAGGCAGAAGAATAGGTGCGGCGGAAGGCTGCTGACTGTGGTTTTATTCATTGTTCCTTACTCAACACTGGAGCAGGAGGTGAGATGAGAGGCTGGACAGCTTCTGCTGCCTGTGACTTCAGTTTTGATGGAGAAACTGGTGAGCGCAGAGCAGCAGAACGGTGCCCGTACCAGCTTTGCTACCGAAACAGTCGGCCTGGCAGCACGTTTGCCTGGAACACCTAATGAAGGCCCTGGGGAGAGCAGAGGATTATCTTGGAAGGCAACTGACCCTTTCTTAGGTGTTTACACTAGTCACAGCTGAAGGTAAATGCGAACTCGGTCAGTTATCCTACAGGGGGATGTGTGGGCTCCATTGCTGGGTAATTTCCCTAATTAAAGCCATTTGACTAGGTTTATTATTTGAAAAAGTAAAGGAAAAATATTCCAGGCTCTCAGAACCTCCTCCTTTCCTTTTCCCTATCTTTATTATCAATAAAAAGAGAGAGAAAACGCTGTCTGGACTTGAGGATTTCCTTCACATATGGAAAAGATTTAGCATTCTTCAGCTCCCAGCATTGGCAGCGCACAAAGCTCCCCCCAGCATTCCCTGTCTGCTCCCTGCGTTCCCCAGATCTACGTACGCAGAAAGAATGCGTGTGCTGCTGCTTCTGCAGGGTTTTTGTCGGTTTGTTGGGTTTTTTTAATCCGACAAATTATTTTCGAGAGTTGAATCACAGGCACGTGAATCGTCTTGCAGACGGGTTTGATGTTTTTATCAGTGTGCAAACTCTTTGTGCATTTGCATTTCTGTGCTTTTCCCCTGGTACTGATTTGGATGCTGAAGAAGTGGTGTCCGTAGGGACTGCACCTGCTCATCTTCTTGGGTCAATTCCCAATGGGATCAGAGGTCCAGAGTTTGGCTGGCAGTTAATGTGGACTGGCAAAAGCTTTGCTTTCATGTGCATTTCTTTTTTTTCCATGGAGCTTTCTGCCTTGCAGCTCTCATAGCAGAGGCCTTTCCATTGCTGGGATCAATTAAATGCTCACCAGGGACTCTCTCTGCGAGGAATCTTTCCTTTTCTGGCTGACTTTGAATGTCACACCAGGGCGTTCAGCTGTTTTGACCTTGTTGCAGTAGCTCCCAGGGCAGGAAACCTTTCCTAGCCCTCCCTTCCTGTCTCTCCCCCAAGTCCTATGCTCTCCACCCATCATTCCATCTGCAAGCTCTCCCAGGGCTCTTATGCAACAGCTCGGTTTTTGGTATTCTTGGCTGGAAGGACGCGGCTCTAGGGGAGAGCTATGAGGGGGTTGGATGGGTGGGGGGGACAGATTTTATTTTGTAACTCTGCTGACCGTGCTTAGCCACACAGAGCGGAATTTCCCCCCCGCTCTCTGGAAGGGAAGAAATACCACCACTGTCTTCTTTCCCATCTTTCTGATGGTCCCTTGCTTTCATGACGGAACGATCAGGCTTCCGGGCTTCTCCGCTCAGGTAACATGCCACTGTTCCCAAGCTGTTGGGTTTTTTTTGTTTTTTGACTTGTAGTTGCATCTCTAGACTTGGGTAATCAGTAGCTTTAAATTGTGTGTTGGTACCCATCTGATTTTTCCTGGGGAAAGGAAATATACCTGCCTGTGATTTTTAAAAACAAAGCAACCCCCCACCCAGACAATACTTTGAGAGGCAATGAAAGCAATTAATGGTGTCAAAAGACCCTAGGAGGGTGAAGTGGTGAGTGACTGAGGGCTGGACTGACGCAGGAACGGCTGGGTGGGTAGCTGAATGTGTCTGGGGAATAGAGAGTTATTGACTCAGACTCCAGCTGTGTTTCGTTAGCTGGTATCATAACCCACAAAATTAATCTTTAACAATGTATAAAGGGAAGGGAGTCCTAGTATATGAGGCAGTTCTGCAGTGCCCTCAACGCTCCCCCTTGCAAAAGCTTCGGAGAATTGCAGAGATGTTTTACTTTCTAGTTACGTTAATTAAAGAGAGGATAAGTGATATTCTGTTCTCCACCCCCCACCCTCTGTCCAAGCGGTGGGGGAAATCCTTGTGTTACAAAAGAAAGGTGCAAGCTCCGAAGAGGTTTCCTCTGAGCTAAGTCCGTGTTTGTCCTCAAAGCAAACACCTCTGTGTCTTCTCAGGCACCGAGGAGGTTGTTGGGGGGTTCATGGCAGGGTAGGGGGGAGCGCCTGGGCACTAACTCTGCGGCAGCGTTTTGGCTGGCTGTATCTCACCCACAGATGTGTGTGTTGATCCTCGGCGGGGGTCCTGTGTTCCCCCTGCTCTCAGGGGTATAATCTGTTCCTTACACCACCTTCTGTCTGTGCTTCCCGGGGCAGGGAGCTGGCAGGCAGGCAGCCTGGCTCTGCTGGACTGAGCTGTAAGACGTATTTACCGCTGCGTAGACGTCATCTTTTTGCTGGGGGTACTGCACCTGTACGAACAGCTGCTGGCTCTGCAGCTATGGAAAACGCTCCTTCTGACCCACTGGCCAAAACTGTCCTTCTAGGTTAAGCAAGCCAGCTGGCATCGCATACCTTCCCCCCTTTCCTTCATCTGTGTAAAAATGGAGTTATTTAACGGGGGGAGAGCTGCAGTCCCAAGATGCCTGGCTGTCTGACAGTAGGAGACTGTTGAACGGGTTGTTTTCCCAAGCATCAGACATCCCAAGGAACACCAACAAATTGGGAGGCAGTTTTCTTTTTAAAATATTCAAACATTCGTATAGGGTTCATGGTTTAACATCAGCATCCCATTAATGTATGAGATCACTCTGTAATGGCAGTGTCACGCAAATACGAGCTTTTTTAATGTGAAGCTATCAGGCTTACATCAAATATCTATAAATCCTAATGTGCCTCCCCAATATAGCGATGATGCTGCAGTCTCTGGGTGTATTCTTGCACATAACCCTAAATCTGAGTAACTCGGTACCTCAGTACCTCAGCTCAACTCTGTAGGTACTTTCCTGTCCTGCAAGCTGTCTGCACAACTAGCAAAGGACTTAAGCAAAAGCCAGTCGTAGGGATGATTCCTTGGATGGAGCGGTCACAAATGAGTGGGTTTTATTTGCAGCTTGGGCCAGGGCCCTTTCGAGCCAATGGGAAGACAATTGATTGTAGCAGGTTCTGGACCAGGCTTCTGGCTACCTTTGTGCTTGATTTAAAAGTAATGTGTATCTACTGGCGAATGCCTCTAAAAAGGTTAGGGAAGTGCAGTTGGTTCAAAACTGGCTATAGATGAACTGGGAATGAAGAAACGTAATAAATAAATAAATAAATGAATGAATAAAAATTAAAAAAAAAAAAGTCCCAGACCTAACTGCAAAAAATACAAAGTATGAAGCAAACAGAACTTTAAAACGCGCTGCTAGTGCTGGAATGCAGGTGTTTACAAGGGTGCTGGAACCACCCTGGCCCTAGAACAGAAAGTAGCACAGGCCAGCTGTGACCAGAGGTTGCTGCAGATGCAGACTCTCTTTCTTCATTCACTTGTCTTCTAAGGGAAGCAGCTCTCTGTTAGGTGGTATCTATATAGATACGTATATACCTATTTGGTTATTACATCTATAGGCTTATATATATGTGTGTGTATATATGTGTATATATATGCAGCAGCTTTCTGTGTAAGGATACAATTTACAGAAGGACAAAGAATAAACGTTCTGAGGAGAGGGGAAAGTGGAGACCTGTGTTCCTGGTCTGGTGGGCCATTTCTCTAGGTTTAGCGCCTCCCTTTTTTGCTGCACTCTCACTCTTGTTAGGGCTGATGAGTCCCTGGGCAGTCACTGAGACCTGGTAACTGCTCGAAGGTACCATAATGGCCATAAAATGATTTTTAGTATCTGATCAGTGCAGTTCTCTTTAGCCTGTGAAGTCACAGCAGAGAGTGAATTGCAATTATTTTGAAGCGGAAATTTGCACCCTCCCTCCCCTCCCCCTTTAATTGTTATGATAAATTGCAACTTCAGAAAAATGTATAAAGCTTTGGCCTGATAAAGCTCATGCTGCTATCAAGTCCTAGCTTTTCCCCGTGACACAAATGTGGTGCAAATACTGCCCTCCTTGCTTTTCCTTTCCTCTCCCTCACTTTTCCCTTTCTCTCCTCTTCTCCCTACTGTCCTTTGGAAGCTGGAGCTACTGAGATGGCTTTAGGCAGAGAGCAAGCTCGGTAGGTACTGGAGCAGGGAAGCGGACGGGGTGCAAATACACCTAGTATGGGAAAAGTATTTAAGGGTATGAGACACACAATTTATAGCGCGTGTTCCTCCAGGGAACAGTGTGAGAAGAAGCCCCTTTACAGAGGGCCACGGGAGCGGATCTCTGCTACAGCATAGGGGAGCCCAGAGGGGTGAGGGGAAAGCATTTCTGCTTGTCGCTGCGATGCAGTTGGCCCCTCACGCCATCGCAATTCACCTTGCGCAGGTGGCGCTCTGAGAGTCCCCAGCAACAGTCGCAGGGAGGATATTCTCCGCTGTCGGAGCCTGGGCGTTTGCACTCGCTACAAAGCCTGTTGCAGCTTCGTCCAAGTTTTGGGACACTTGAAGATGCAGAAGCATTCACCTTGTTGCTGTCCAAGGGTGCATTTTTCTTCTTCACATCTCTCCCAAGGAAGCGTGTGTCGTTCCCCTTGTATACATGCGTTTTCCCGGGTTTGAGCTAGTTTGGCCCACTGCTCTGCTCTCCCTTGGGGGTCTGCTGTTCGCAGGCAGCTGCGTTCTTGGCTTGGAAGTGCATCAGAATGGGAAAGCTAGTGTGCCTCCTTGGGGTGATGCCTTCCAGATGGATTTCGCTAATTATCACAACGATTAGGACTCCCCTTAATGACCACAACTGGAATTTATTGACAGAGGTAAACAAGAAGTTTTTGGATTGTATTTGTGGAAAGTTCTTAATTTGTTTAATTAAAAAAACATGGGCTCTCCTATCACTTAGTCTTGCTCCATTCTCCCCTGCAGAGAGCCTGGCTGCCTTTCCCAGGACGTTTTCGTTCTCATTTTGCCAGGTTTATTTGGAAAATTGGACTCAATGCTTCACAGAAATTGTTAGTCAAAAGTTACTCTGCACTTACTTGACCTGTTTCACACACCTTCCTTCCTGTTGTTCCAGTCCTTGCTAAAAACATGTTTCTTGTCCTGTTAAAGGAAGAATGCCTACATACCTGTTGTGGTTTAAAAACCAGGACAGTATCTGTACAAAGAATGTGCATGAAACCGTGCTTCACTTCCCCTCGCTCTGGTTTCCTTCCCAGTTTCATGATTTTGCTTGCTAAAATTTTCAATTCTGTGGGGCAATGACATTACAGTTTCCCTGGGTTTCCAACATTCCACCATAAATGCTCGTATTATGGTTGATCAGAGATTAAGCTGAACGCCCCAAGTGCTAGGAACGCGTTCTATCACAGCGAGAGCTAAAACCCCCACGCACGCTAGCTTCGGCTGCACTGGGCTCCTATCTTCTTGTGGGTGGGGCGCAAAGGGTGCAGGGACAGGGCAATCTGTAATACATTCCCACTGCTTGCAGAAGATAGGAGGTTGGGACCGGGGTCGTGTTGTGCTAGGGTCTGTACACAAATACACAGGCAGTAAAAAAGCAGCTTTTGCCTCCTGGGCGTTTTCCTCCTGTTCATTTGTGTCTTGTCAGTAGTGAGTTGCTGAGGGAAGTACGCTGCCAGGACCACCTAGGGAAAGTCTGTGCAAGGCATGACCTGGTAGATTCATCTAAACATGCAAATGAACAGTGAAAAGTAGCCTCAGTAATTCAAGCTGAAATTGATGTGGGCTGTTCACTGGTGTGAGAGGCAAACCTGCTGCTGGCTGGCATAGGCAGTCTTCCCTTTGCAGTCAAAAGTGTTCCGGATTATCTAGATCACATCCTCCCTGGGCTACTGGCAAAGGTTTAATTTAACCTGTTGTGCTATGTTAATGTGCAACGTTTGGTAGGAAATAGTCTGGAGAGAGAGACTGGTGCCTAATTCTGCTGCCATCTTCCTTTCCTGCTGGTGTAGATGAGACACAAGCTTGGAATAAAGAGGTGGGGAGAGACTGGAGGTGTGTGACTTGAATATTAGAACTGAAAGACCTAGATACAGATACGCCTCTGCTGAAAAGCCTTTTGCAAAGTGAACATAGCCTTTGCACGCCCAGTGCACCAGTCTGAAGCCTGCAGTGACTAACAGCTTTGCCTTCGCAGGGCAGCCGTTTGAGAGGAGCTGCTTGGTTCTGGGTTGCCTAACCAAATTCTTGTTCTCTTCTCTTTTCTTCCTGCCCTTCCCTATTCCTACTAATTCCATCCTGTGCCAGAACCGGGGTCGCCTGGCAGAGAAGAGGACAATCCCCTTACCTCCAACCAGGATCCCGAAGAAAGAGCTGACCTCAATTTTCTCGCATAGTGACGACAGCGAAGAGAGTGATAAGAGCAATGGTCAACACCCTGAAGTAAAGCAGGAGGAGGATCTCCATATCAGTATCATGAAAAGAAGGTACTTTCCTGCCAGGGAGGGCTGCATTGCAAGAGCAAAGGCAGAGAAAACTGGGCAGCAGGTGACCAGCCTTTGTGGGCCAGTTCTGCCCAGGGTGCCCTATGGAGTCACCTCCAGGGCCTGACACTAAACTGCAGATGTCACATTATAGCTCAGAAAGAGTCGTTGGGTCCTCTCTGCTACTTCTCTTTGGGGCAAGTAGGGCTCTATTGGGCCTTGCGCCATGGGCCTTGTATTTGCACTAAAGACATCTGGATTTGCAGACTGTGGACTGTGTTTCACCCTCTGTCCAGCGTTCTGCATCTTTGTGCCTGGTGAGGCCAATGAATTGCATGACTGAGAAGTCGTCTGTGGGCTTTTTACATAGCTGCCTGAAAACACACAGAGGTGTGTGGGTCCAGATACACCTTTTGCTTTCAATTGCTCCAAATCCTGATGTAATATAAACTGGATAATTTAATGTTGGGGAGCAAAGCTTGGGAAGGAGGTGGCAGCCATGGTGGTTGTTACATGTTCTTGATTACAAGTTTCAAAGAGCATAGCGATGTCTCACTGATCCAGAGCACCTCTGTAGTCTCAAAGTAGAAGTAGTTGGAGTTGCAGTAGGCAAAGAGTCACTCAGATACTGGGGCTTACCTCGACATGTAGATAGACCTAGACCTAGTTGCAGCCTACCAGTACATCAAGAGTGCCTACAAGAAAGCTGGAGAGGGGCTGTTTACAAAGGCAGGGAGTGATGGGACAAGGGCGAATGGGTTTAAACCAAAAGAGGTGTGGTTTAGAGTAAACATTAGAAATTCTTTACTGTGAACGTAGTGAGGCACTGGAGCAGGTTGCCAAGAGAAGCTGTGGAGGCCCCGTCCCTGGAAGAGTTCAAGGCCAGGTTGGATGGGGCTTTGGGCACTCTGGGCTGGTGGGGGGTGTCCCTGCCCGTGGCAGGAGGTGGGAACTAGATGATCTTTGAGATCCCTTCCAACCCAAACCAATCTAGGATTCTGTATTTTAACTGTGTCTTTCTCAGTACCATATCCATTCACCCTGGAATCGTGCCGGGTTAAAGGAAGAGGAGAAGGGATTGTCTTGAGTTACATTCTGGTAGCTGTCACTAGGACTCTCATGTACAGTCTCAGTGCCCATGATATTCAGCTGCAAAATTTTGGATTTTCTCTTGTCCCTCTGAAGAAATATGATGTTTAGAAGACCTGTAACTACAGGAAAATAAATACCTAAAGGCACTGTGCCTCAGCCTCCCATGCATATCATTGCAACTCATCTTGATTGTCATCTTCCTCTGATGCATAAAATCACTCAGATTCTAAGACAAGCCCTATAAAAACAGAGGAGTGGAAACCGAAGGCATGTAATTGCTTTTCTTATGTTTTATGTGTTTCTCGCTCCTGAGTAGATAAGCTATTTCCCCCCTTGCCTTCCAACAGATGCTGGTACATTCAGCAACTGAGAGCTTGAAAGTAGAGAGACAAAACAGTAACCAGCTCTTCCCATAAAACCCGCCTGTAATTAAAGTCTGGGTTTATCATTGCAGCTGTCCAACAGCCACGTTCAAGGGTTATCGCTTGGAAATGGAAAGGTGTTTGGGGAACACATCTGCTCTGTGCATGCACACAGGAGCCACAGGGGAGAGGGAACCCTCCTAATCAGTTTTGGTAAACTGCCCTTCTTCTCCTGCCCCCTTTAATTATGCTTTTAATTCTGCAAAATTATAGTGCTAGATTGTCTCATTAGGAGGGAGAACAACATGATAACTATATAATTGATATGTTGGGCCCCCCAAATATAAAGTGCTCTTATCATAGATCTTTAATTACTGTAATTGCTTTGCCTTGTTTATTAGGAAATGAATTAAAAATACTTAATAGTTATTAGCCAGTGGTTCCCCCAGCTTACCATTTCTGTGCTCTTCAGTACTTCTCAATCGGTTTGTCTGAAGGTCTCTTGTTTAAACTTTGTCTTGATTCCTTAGAGGAGTGCAGGATTCTTACCAGGTAGGTTAGAGTCTCATTGCTTTTATATGGTTGTTCTCCTTTTCTTTCTCCTGGGAGCTCTGATACAGTGGGGGGGGAAGCTAGAACAGCTGGGGCAAACGGGGGCCAGGCAGCACTCTTGGTGAGTGCAGTAATAGGAGAAAAAAAAGAGCATGTAATTCAGTTCTTGGTGCCCAGGCAGGGAACATCTACTGCCCAAATCCCTCAGCATTTCCAAGCATTTTGTCTCTTGCAAATGGGTCCCCTGGCCGTCCTGTCCCAAAGAGGGGGAGGACTGGCCGTTTCCACCTGCTCAAGAGCAATGAACGGAACGCAACCTCAGCCCACTCCTGCACAGCCCTGCAGGGGGGAGCAGGCTCTGGCTCTGTCCCAGTGTCATTAGCAGCCCAGGGACCAGGATGGAAGGTGTGATGGGGCTGGCTCCAGAGACTGCAGCGGCATCATACAGGCTAGACAGCTCGCAGACATGACAGCTGGGGCCCGGCAGAGACAGTGCCCCATCTGCTTTCTGTTTTTAATTCACCTGTTGTATCCTCCCCGATTGGTGATGGATTGGGCTGAGGTTTTATTGTCTCCCACTGAGAGGAAGAAATAGGTTAAACTGTGATAGTAGGAAAACAAGGTCAGGGCCTGAGCAAACCGGTGTTTTCCTCTGGCACCCCTGGATGGCCCTCACGCACACCTGCATGCACTCACATTACAAACACTTGTGTTATTGCTTTAAACGTTGTTGCCTTTTCTTTTATCTTTTTTTTCCCAATTTCCTTTATATGGACCGTTTCCTTCCACTGTTGGCACAAGGGAATGCTCACTGCTGCTTTGAGCTCTGGGCATTGGTGAAGAAAAGACTCCAAGGATTAGAATGGGAGTCAGAAGCTTAGTTTCTTGGCTAGTCCCTCACCCTAGCCCTTGACAGTGATTTCCTCTGTGATCTTAGGCAATTGCCCGTGGCGATGGCCTTTGGAGGAGGTCTGAGGCAGAGCAAACCTGCCTCATGATGTTCTTGCAGTCCTAGACAGGACCAGAGACCTGTAACTCCCACTGAAGTTAATGCATTTCAGTGCACTTATCTCACAACCAAGTCCTTGCAAAACTGTGCCACTTTGCTGTCTTGCACATAGGTAATTACGTTAAGGAAGCCAAGCCTCACACTGAAGTGAGCTTGTCTCATCTGCTTGGAAATCCAGGTGTCCCAGGCTTAAAGGTGAATGTTTTCATCTTGTAGTGAGACCCCTTGAGTCCTCTTTAGCCTGCTTTGCAGGGTGTGCTAAGTAGCCTTTGTGTTTTGTGTTTTGCCTCCTGTCTGGAAGACAGAGGGCTTAAAGTCTTGTCTCATATAACCAGAGGCATCTGCTGAGCTTGATACCGTAGCTTGATACCCAGACTGTAAGCACTCAGCTCTGAAGATTATTGGGACAGCGTCGCAGAGGAAAATCCTTTTTCTTACGATCAGATTTCGGGTTCTGGAAAATCTTGCTCTTTTACAACGTTGCCTACATGCAGCAGTTGCATGACCTTAATTACGATGGTTTGGTTAAGTTGTACAGACTGCTGGTGAGAATGCTCTTCTGGCGATGAAAATTGTTGTTCCTATTTGGGGAAAAGAGTGATATCAGTATAGGGCACTTCTATACCGATGCACCTATGTACCTGTATGGTTATTTTAGTCCTAATAATACTGGCAAAGCTGAACTGGTACAAGAACTACGTAGAGCAGACTTCAGTTAGAAACTTTGCCTTTCTGAAGCCTTTTTCCTTTCGTGTAGACTTAACTAAGCTGCCTCTCCCCAGCAAGCTAAACTAGAAGTTATGCCAGTCTGCTTCTTGGTTACCGCTCTCTGGTTTATCCCGGGCACAAAATAAGCAATGCAGAAGTAGTTTGAGACTACAAATTCCATTGCTCTGCAGTAGTTTGGGGAGCATTAACTTCCTTACGCTCATTGCGAGATTCCAGCCGACGTTGATAAATGCATTACCTCAGGAACAGCCTGTGAGCTTTTTCACACGGAGGTTCAAACCGCCTTTAAGGATCTCCATTACGTTATCCGAAGAATCTCCAAACAGAGGAAAGCCATTTCAGCCAGAGAGTGAGGTTCAGCTTTAACAGTAAGCTCCTCACATGCTGTTGGATTTAAGCCCAGCATTGTCTTGTGGGCATGAATTTAATTTCTATTTTAAAGACCGGCCTTTTTCATTAGTATGGGAGGGGAGGGAAAGAGAAGAGGAGAAATGTAATGATAGCGTCTGAGATTTAACAGGGTAGGTTAGGAACTGCTCACGCACAGCTTTGTCTAAGTCCCCAGCAAAATTTCATGGCATGGCTAATAATAGGAGGCAGTAATACTTAAGCACCTGTTTAAAATGGTGAAGGTTTTTGACCTGACCTGTCTCTGAAGGAACCCTTGTGGGATATCAGTAAACGTGTACAGTGGATGAGTAATGGGCAGGGTAGGTGCGAATGGACATGTATGGCTAAAATGGCTTTGAAATTCTTTTATTAAAAAAAGAGGATTGGGAGCAAAAGTAGGAGCAGATTGTACAATGAGAGCACACAACGGGCTGGGTTCTTTGCCAAATACTGCTCTGAAATAAAAGCCAGTTTGAGGAGAAAGAACAAAAGTTGTCCTGTAACAGTGTGTCTGTGCACTGAGAAGCAAATTTCTGGAGAACCTCATCCTGCCCTTAGGTCCTTCCTCCTTTTCTTATGTCACTCTCCCCCAAACCCCTGAATTTTCTGTGTCAGCAGTGTGACCCCTGTGTCTAGCCCCTGGCATGGGATTAGTGTTATTTCGAACCAGAGGAGAGCGTTTGAAATGAAGGTGCTTACTCAAGGGATGGTGAAGCACTGTCTCCTTGCCCCTGTTCATAAACATGCATAGAGTCCAGACAGGGGCAAGTTGCTCTCCCCCGTCCCACAGCATCCCTCACCTCACAGACCAGCTTTTACAGCGTTCTCCTCACTCAGCGTCCATTTTCTAATAGCGAAATTACTGACCTCCACTAAGCCTTAATGGCTAGCGGCTGTCAGCCTTTCCACCGCCTGCCTTTCTAAGTGGAAAGCTATTTCGTATATCCCATAAGACTGCTGCTCTTTGACTCCTTAATTGATTGAAGATCAAACCCAAGCACCCCCCATTATATTTGTCACACGCACCTGCTTGTAATTCAGAGCCATGAGGTCCCCATGCCTTCTCCGCTGACGTGCAGCGTACACAACGCTGCCTTTGCCTGCCTTCCCTTGCTCGGCCTCGTCCTGCAGTGCTCCCCAACAGCCTGGTGCTGCCCTGGGGTGAGCGCTGTGTGACATCCCGCTCCCGGCAGGGCGCAGTTTCATGGCAGGGTATGCCACAGCACTGCTTTCTACCTGCTGCCAAAGCCGGAGCGTGGCTGGGGTCTGGGCTGAGCTGACCAGGCTCTTCCAGGCAGCACACAACTGAGGGACTGGGCACATGACAGAGCAGGGCTCTGGGCTCCGGCCGTGAATCAGGCTCTTAGATTAGATTCGACAGCCCTTCCTAATGGCCATGACTCAAGAGAAGGAGGGAGGCAGGGCCCCTCTTGTGGCTGGAGACATATTTTGCTGCTTTATGACACTTTTCTTTCACAGCTTCCACTGGTTATTTTCTGTCAGTCCGTTCTTCCTTCCTCCACAACCCTTTATATTCTCTTCACCTCCTCCCTCCTTCCCCCTTTTTCTCTGAGCCATGCACCACTTAATAACAGTCACCATATTCAATAAATATATTAAAGATCCCTCTGGGAAGCAAAGGCTGGACTTGGTCCAGAGTGCCAGGAAGCATGTCATTGGCCTAATGAGGACATATATTTGACGGAGGGCGAGGGGGTGGGGGCAAGAGGGAAAGAGAGAAAGAAAATGGCTACTTACTTCTCAGGGATGCTGCAGGATAAAATATAATAAACAGCAAGAAATCCCTTCTTGCCCAGGAAGGAGATATGAGACCAGAAAGAAAGCTGAAGTGTGAGAATAAAAGCAAATGAAATCTTGACCCGCAAGTGCTCTTGGCTGCTCTCTGTATCTCCTTGTATCTGACCCTTGCAACATCAATTCCATGGTGGAGAATAACCCAGATGCTCCAAGTCCAAGTCTCTCTCTTGCTGTAATCTTTGGACCATTCTTCCAGCCCTCACATATGAGGATTCCTGGAGGAGCCTACCCCTGTTCACTGCCTGCACAAGCTGCTTAACGTTGGCTGCCTGAAAATAGGATGACAGGGATGTAGGGAGTCTGTGGAAGCTACGAGCGATATATGTGAAGAGTAGGGAAGAGAGAGGGGCTAGCTCCAACCATCCAACCAAGCAGCCTGCACAATGGCACCTGCAAATATTTCTTCCCAAACTGCGGCGTTGTGATTCGCATTGCATAGTCCTCGCTGTCCCAAGCGCTCTGGGTTTCCATGCTGAGACGGTGGTACGTGGGGCATGGCCTGGGGCGCTCTGAATTCTCAGTGACCATGGTGGTGGTGGTCTGTGCCAGTTGAACCCGAGTCCTTAACTCACCCTTTCGACAGCACTGACCCTTCAGTGCAGTCTTCTAAACCAGAGGATGTGGGGAAAACTTGTCAATATTTTTCTCTTCTCTGTGGCCTGGCCTGTGCTAGAAAATTGAAAGGTGCAGACGAACTCCATTGAAAGGAAGTACTGGTCTTATAATTAAAGGGAGTAGAAAGGGACAGTTGTGGGTAAGAGATGGAGCTGTGGTGGGTTCTCCTAGCAGTCATGACCTGTTCCCGTAGCTGGATGCTGCCTGGTACTCTCCACGCTGATGGCATGCGTGTTGGTTGCTGCAGCGTGTACCTGGGACGGTGGAGTGAGCCAAGGGGAGCAGCAGAAAGCAAGCTGGCCACGGTGTAGAAGCTCAGCTGCAGAATGAGGTTACTTCTGCCCCCGGAGTGACAAGAGGTTAGGGGGATGGCTGACCCGCTCCGTTAGCCTCTCCCATGGTTGCCACTCTGGGGCTGAAAGCTTGCAGGGGCTGCTAGGGTAAAAAAACAATGACAGGGAAGGGAAAAAAAACAACTTAAAAACTATCCCAGCTGCTCTCCGTGATTTTGCCAGCGCTCTCGCTTTCTTTTCTGGGCTGTATTCTTATTCCAGTACAGGCTCCAGCAATGTCTTGAATAGCCTCAGCCCTTCCTGTTAATTTCTTTTTTGGTTCACATACGTATATAAGCAATTTCATTCTTTGCACAAACCAAGCCCTGGCGTTCCAGTCCCTCCTTGCTGAGGTGCCTGATGCAGCAGTTTGTTAATTCCCCGGGGCTGCGTACCCCTCGGCCGCCCTCCCCCTTACGAAGCTGTGCAGGGAACCTGTCTCTTCCTGTTGCTGTGGGGCCCGTCTGGCCATTTTTATTGAACACTTTGTCTGATCACGCTGTGTCTGAGGCCTTGGATGGGTGAGGAGGTGGGAGAGGCAGTAGCACCTTGTAGCACCTTTGCTTGCCTGGCTGTGTTTTTTATCCCCACCCCCCCACCCCTTTTCTGCTATTACTTTGTAAGGGACTGGCTCCTGCTCACCGCTCTTTAGACAAGCCAAGGACGGGCTTGTCTAGCTGATAGTTTGCAAATTATTAGTAATTTGATTTCAATTGGATGAATAACCCATAAAAGCAAGACGCACATTAGCCTCAGAAATCTAATTGGTGATAACGGCATGGAGATGTGGAATGAGTGCTTGGTTCTGCTCCCTATCCCTCTCCCCTCCCCCCCAAAAAAGATAATTAGGATTTAATTTCATTCTCACCTATTCATTTGTCTAAATATGGGTGTTTAATTATCCATCTCGGCAGATAGATGTCTCTGCCTCTATGTGGATCTGAGCTGTTCCTTTGGTGTGAGGTTTTCCCTCCCCCCTGCTCAGACCTCTCTGATGCAGTGTTCTTACACTTCGAAGTCTGGCTGTGCTGAGTCTCATTATGAGCCCGACACTAAGGATCGCTATCTGCAGTCTCCCCGTGCCAGGAGCTGCATCAGGCCATGAGAGCTCAGGTTTTATGGAGGGCTGAGAGTTTAACTTGGAGACTGAACCCCAAGCACGAGCCAGGAGCCCAGGGAAGCTCCTGCGCTGATGACAGTTCCCTTTGCAGCCCGAGCAGATCATTTCACTCTCCGGCTTTGCGCCCCCTTGGGCAGTGCCACGCCTGGGAGGTACCTGCCTATCTGCTTCCTTGGCATTGGGGTGGGATGCGGACCCTGCCATTTAGGTGCACGTTGTGCAGTCCCAGGACCTGAGTCGGAGAGCTGGAAGTTCCTGCTGTGGATGGAAGCTTTAGAACGAGATGCATTAGCTGCACGGGTGAAAGGAACGTTGCAGCCCTGCTTTGAGGATCTGGTGTGAAGAACACTTTGCCTGCCAGGTCGTGCTATCATAGATGGATGTCTATTAAATGTTGTGATCTCCAGAGCTGAGCATCTGTGGAAGGGAGAGGCATGTAGTTAGCCAAGTTTTAGGATGAGATGGAATGGTTAGTGGGATGCTCTGTTGCTGTGCCAGCTACCCAGGCTCTGTGAGCGCCCTGTGGAGCACACACAAGGGTGTAATGGGAGCACATGTGTGCTCAAGGTGGACTGTGGCCTGTTGTTGGGCTCCAGACCCTGCTTGGAGGAAATGTCTGTTGCCTTCAGAGGCCCATGAGGCAGGCTACCTTAAACACAGGTTTTCTGAATTGAGAATTTTTCATCCGGAAAGGCACCATGGAGTTGTAATCAGACAACGTGGCATTTAATCTGCTTACAGCTCAGGGCCAAACCCTTTCAGGTTTTTTGAGGGGACTGCAGAATGTTTTATGGACAGAAAAACAGGAGAAGCACGATGTTCCTTTTCAGACTTGCAGTTCAGTTTCCAGCTGGTCCCACAGAGTTCAGTGCTGCGCAGTGTTTGGAGCTCTCCCCAATTCCACTGTGCAGCCGCCAGGATCTGATTTGCACAGTGCAAGGTGCTGAGCTGGAATTAAAGGGGCTTTATGAAGGTTTTGTGTGTAGGAAATCTTGTATTCTAGGGAGCAGCACAAAATCAGTCTCACTACCCTCCACCAATTCCACTCTCTTGTGAGCAGACCAGACCCTTATGGGCCTGTCAATGCCGTAAGGGTTTTGGCTGGCTTGCATTTGCTTTGAACTTTGGATTCAGATCAGCTTACCTGGAAAGTCCAAATGTGTCCCAGGGTTTGACCAAACTTCAGCTCGTGGAAATTTTACTCAATGCTTCAATTTGGTCTGTCCTTTCCAGAAAGTTTTCAAATGTCTGAATTTTAACTTTGAAAAGTAACTGTTATTGCTATAAGCTCAGTAACTGGGAAGTACCTATTCCATTTTTATTTGCAAATAGAATTTTGGGAAGATAGAAAGCTAGGTAGGTTTTCTAAACTGTTAAGTATGAGGAGGAAGAATAAGAAAAACTAGGTACACGTGGAACTACTAAGTACAGTTCTGAGCACAGCTTTATTGGTGGAAGTTAGTATCTGCTAAAATCTAACAATCCCCTAAAAGAACCACTAACCCCTAAAAGAACTACTCAGAGAGCAACCGGACTCCCTTTCTGAGACAGGCTGGCAGGACGAGCACAGAAGGTGTGCTGTCACATTAGTAAAACCTGCAGCAGCGTCATGTCTTGGATGTGAAATTATTTCCGTGCGAAGAGCTGTTTTCAGTTGATTTCTGAACTAGGCTGAAGCAGGGGCACCCGTTCAGGAAAGCACTTTAGCAGACACTCAAACCTGAGTAAAGTCCCATTGACTTCACTGGTCATGCTTAAGTGTTTTCTGGCCCAATTAAGTTTGGAAAAAGGGTGCTCTTTTACTTCAACAGGTTTTAGATTAGGCTTTTTCTGCAATCAGATGGTCTTCAGCTACACGCTGTTGCTTTTTCTAGTTGAGGACAGAGGCAGGAGTGCTGTAGAGGTACACGAAATGCTCAAAAATGTATTTGGCCTCTGCAACTTATGATATTTGCAGCCACTTCTGTTTAATGCTTTTGGGAACCTACATCTGCGGGAGCTGATTTACACGCCCAGCTAGGAACCAGCTTGTTCGCCGGCAGATGCTGAGAGATGTGGGAGTGGGTTTGTGCAAGGATGCGGGCTTGCCTGCCAGTTTGGTCTCACATGGCTGGGGTTCTCATCAATCACATTGACATGGAGAAACAGTGGTGGTCACAGACCTCCTCTGGGTGGTGGGGGAGATCAGTGCTCCCCAGTGTCGAGTGGAGACCCCAGACCACAGAAGGTCAAGCATCTGCCTTCGCCCTCTGGGTTGCTGTAGATGCTGTTTAGTAGTAAGGGGAATAAAAAACAGCCCAACAACAAAAAGCCAATCCCCTTGGCTGCTCTGTCTTAATTTAGGATATTGTTCATCTTGAATCTGCTATTCCTGCTTGTCAGCAGGCAGAGTGACAGAATATGTGAAATTAATTTCCGAGGTGGGAAATTGCTAATAATTTGTTTACAGCTGGGGCAGGTGTGGAGGAGGGAATACAGTACAGATGTATTTGGGTTTTCTTCATAAAATGTCAATGCTTAACTCTTTCTGCTTTGTCTGAATAAGTCCTATTAGTTGAGACAACATCCTGCAGTCCTTACACCAATTAGGGAGACTGTATGTAGAAGTTCTCTCACTGCTGGTCTCATTTGCAGCATGTGAGTCCTGCTGCGGATGCTCAGGACTGGCGTGTGTGTGCAGTGGGGCTCGTCACAGCACCCCACAGCTCAGAAGAAGGCAGTAGTTGTGGCTGAGAGTGAGGGAGAGGGAGTTTGAGAGGCCTACGGGTGGGTTGTCACAATGGAGTAGATCTTTTAAGTGGCAAGAGATGCAGTGTTCAGTGTGTGCCATTGACCTCTCTGTTTGTTTGTTAACAGGATACACACCCACTGGGATTTAAACATCTCCTTCCGAGAGACCTCTTGCAGGTACCATTTTGGGGCACCCTCTTTGTATGGTAGGCTAAGAGTTTATGATATGTTACTGGCATGTGGATGCTGTTAGATGTAAATGAACATTTCTAACTGTCAGTGCTGTGGGTTTTTTTTTTCTTCCTCCTTTGTTCCTCTTTCTCCCCTTACCACATATTATTTCTTTTGCTATTATTTTGGGGAAAGTTGTCTGTGGGGGGAAACAGCCTCTTTTATGTTGGAGGAGAGGATTGATTAGACTCATAAAGAAAGCCCGTTATGCGTTTTGATATGTTTCCTCTGGCCCGTTTTTGGAGGAATGCAAGGTTGGGGTGGCCCAGATCTATTTCCTGACATGAGAGACATGGGAGCCTGCATCTCATTTGCAGAAGCGATTCTTTGCACAAAAGGCTCGATGAAGGACAAACTGACTGATGCTCCTGGGTTGCTTGGGAGTTGCAGTGCTGTGCTTAGAGTGCTCCCTGAAAAGGTGGGCCTGTGACTGCAAATGACACGAATCGCTGGATGACAGATAGTTTAGATAATGTGATACCACTGAGACAGCCTGGTCCTGCAAAAACTTATGCGTGTAGGCGTCCAGCTGCAGTGTTGAAGTGTTGGACCAGCAGGACTCTGCATTTTGCAATGTGAAGTGTGAACGGGTTGAGCGGCAGCGGCACAAGTGCAGCGCAAGAGCGTTTCCAAGTCACCTCGGGAAAAAAAATTGGTGTTTGAAAAATGATACGTGTCTTACAAAGCATAAATAAATTACATAGAAGTCTGAATTGTGAGAAGAGAAGGACTGCCAAACCAGTCTGGTATATTGGTTTTAAAGTCGCTTTCGTGCTGTAACAGATACCCTAAGAAAGTGGAAATTCATAAACTGAAGATAGCCAGTTACAAACATGAATATTCCTGTGTGACCTCTGGATCGGTTGATACCTTGAGCATAGTGCATTTTCTTTATGTGTTGCTAGTAGTCATAAAGTTTTCTACCTCTTTAAAAATACAGCTGCAGAAATTTGCCTCTGCACTAGAAAAAGAAAACTGTAATTTTGAATTTTCTCTTTTATGCTCAGTTGCCAGATCCAGGTGAAATAGTTGAGCCTGGCAGGTGCAGCTTGTTTTCTAAAACAAGCAAAATGAATCTGTGCAGCTCTGAAACTTCTTGGGGGACATAGGACAGGAGGTCGATAGGGTGCAGAGCAGTCCGGAGTCTGGTTCTGTATGTGCTTCAGATGTGTGAGGATACTGCAGAAATCAGGATCTGCTTGGGTCCCTTGGGTCTGCTTGCAGATAGTAGTCCACTAATAACTTCTTTTTTGTTTTGTCACAGTAGTTTCTGATACTTTGTGTAAACTTGCTGTTCAGTTAGAGATTTAAAAACATCACTACTGCTACTGCCACTACTACTTGTGGAAGTGCCCACTGCACGCTAGACGCTTCACAAACATTTAAGAAACAATTCATACTCTGTAGAGATGAGATTGTCTGGACAAAGGAGTGCAAATAATTTCATCTGATGACTTTTGTGACAAGACTTAGTGTGGATAAGACTCAGCGCGGCACACATAGTGTTTACTGAAGAGAACATTGTTTAAGAGCTTTGGAGACATTACTTCCGTCTCCATCACGTGCCCATCAAATGCAGTGCTAGTTCTGCATGCTCCCCAAAAAACGTGTGGCACAGGAGTGCAAGTGGGGAGCAGAGAAGTGAAGGAGAAAGTCTCCATCATCTGAACCCATTCACACATACCCACTCCCTCCCTCTCCCAACCTGAGGACGATGTGGACTGTTCTGTTGGCAGCACTGGTGTGCGAAGGTTGTAGCCTAAACCATACACGTGGAGGCAAGTCCATCTATATTTAATTGAGTACCGAGTAAGAATTAAGTCTTGGCATCCCTGTGAGGCTCAGTGGAGGCAGTGAGGAGTGAAGGGTGGGAAATCTGTTATGATTCATACTCCATTAGGGAACGAGTGAGGGCAGAGTTATTCACTGGTATTTAAGTAACCACAGGCTTTGGCCCTGAAGCATAAACCCCCATAATTCCTAAAATTTACAACGTTAAGAATACAAAACCCCACCCTGATCAGTAAGCATCTAGAAGCTAGTCTAGAAAGCACATCTCACCCAGCGCTCCTATAAAAAAAACAGCTGAGGTTTTTTCCGTGGCAGCCTTTAGAATAAAATCCCTGGTTTGTCGCTACAAGCTTTTGGGACTCTAAAATACAAAAGAATGGATTCCTTCCAGGCAGACCCTTTTATGATAAATTTCAGCCTAGAGCAAAGTTTTACGGCTGAGTTATAAACTCCTAAAAGGCAGAGGTTTGTAATGGAAGTGCTGACACAAGCCAATTAATAGCCATGTGAGCAATGATTCTGCACAATGGCAACTAAGGGTGCAAACACCTTTGGAAATTACAATCCCTATCTTTAAAAAAAAATAATTCTGAATGTGCAATGCATAAAATAAAATAATGGTCTGATTTTTATGTCAACAAGTACGTTTCGTGGGCTTCTTCAGCTTCACTGTGTGTTCCCTTCAGTTCAGCCGTCTCCTGGCAGAAACATCGACAGTTCCTCCTGGGAACAGAAGTTGTGCTTTTGCAGATTAAATGGTTAGTCCAACTATCAAAAATCGTGCCCAACCAGATAGTTCAGAAGAAAACACCACTGTTACGCTGTGGCAAAGCAAGCTGTTTGCGTGTTTGTGTGTGGGTACAGAACAAAGTCGTATGCCTTTAAGTGACCTAAATTGCCACACAGTCCTGTAAAACCTCTGGCATATCTAAAATGCATTCTGGGGTGGCAAAACGGCTTAGCTGACCTTTGTTCTCGGAGACCTGCATAATTCAGCAGATGGGAGTTACACAGGTCAGCCCAAAACTGTGCCGGGAAGTCATTAGGGTGCACCACACCTGCACGAACACACACAGTCACCGCGCTCCTTCAAATCAAGCAGGTCTGAGAACCGGCATCTTAATTTACCCGCCTCTTCCTCATAAGTTTGTCTTTGATCTTCCTTTCCGAGATCATTTGATATAGCCACCTTAGAATTGCTGTCTGTGTTGTCCTGGATACAAAAGGCATTTAATTGGGTACAAATCATTCTATATGCGAAGAACCAAAAGCTCGAGATAGGGGAATTGTCCTGAAAGGGGAGATTAGGATCTCTCCGTGCCTTGCCAGGTGCTTTTCTCCTTTCCTTTTTAAGCTTTGAAGTTAATACAGGTTTGAGTTCTTGTTTACAGCTAGTCTTCCTTTAAAATCACCATTTTAAGGTAAATGCCCTTGTATGGACATACTGTTCCTGGAATAATTTGCTGAAATGTGTGTTGAAGTTGTTCAGTAAATGATGCACTTTTATTTCAAGACAAACCTGTCAAATTTTGAAACAGAAAACACAAGGTTAAAGCCTGGTCTCTGCCACGAGACGCCTACTCTCCGCTCCCGTTGGTTTCAGTGTGAGTCACAGCTGCTCAGCACCGCAGGCAGGATTACCTTTCCGAGGTTGAGGCATCTCATGAAAATAAATTGTGGAATAAAGAGGAGTTCCGGGGAGGGAAAGGATTTTCCTTCTGTTTGTTGCCGCTTGATGTCTTGAGGGAACCGCAGGGCGGTGAGTGAGGAATAGGTGTGAGGCCGTGCACGTTAATACCACGCAGTGCCACAGCTCAGGACGGAGTAAACGTTCTGCCCATATGAGAATTTCAAGACTCAGTGCAACTGAGCCATCCCTGTTTCTAAGGAAGTCAAGAGTTCCTTAGTGTTGCCCTTGTTAGAGATGGCCTGACTGGTAGGAAATTTGGTTCAAGCTGCATGAAAAGACAAGGAGTATAGCAGAGAATTGAGCTGGGCATCTTGACGTTCAGCCACGTGCTTTAGCTTTTGGAGGCATGGTAAGCAAACTCTGAAAGAATATCCAAGGCAGCATTTCTGTAAGTCCTGAGCTGGTGCAAGCATAAAACGGTGACAAAGGCAAGAGGCAGAAGCATGCAAGAGAGTCTTATTAACAGCCACAGTTTGAACAAAGATTACAGTGGTGTGTAACCAGCCTTTCTGGATGGGTGTGAACCATATTAGAATGTACTTTAGACAGACCGACATCTGGCCCAGAGCCTGCGTACCCATATGTATGTTTAAATGACTTTAACATACTTAGTGAGCCTTTCCACATTGACTTAACCCCAGCATAAACCCTTACTCAGCCAGAACTGAGTTTAAACAGCAGCGCTTAAACTGGATTGTTACATGCACATATTTGGTCTATGTGATGCAGCTGCATGCTTTTTGGAAAACTGTATTTAAGGAGGAATGAAAGAGGTTAGTCAAGAAGGAAGAGGACATGAAACAAATTGGGCCAAGTGGAAGAAGCAGATGAGAAATACATGGGAAACGGGACAGAAGAAAATTCACTGATTTAGCTCATTCCTTTGGAAGATACACAGGGAGAGAAGAAGAAAGCAGGAGAGGAGAATTGAAAAGTAGATGGTTCTGAACATGTCAAGGCTGATCCTGACTCAGCAGAAAGTATTGCTGTGTGATGCAGGTAATGTTACTGAGTGCCAGTGCATCCTGCTGCTCTGCCCTTTAAGGATTGATATAGGATGGCTTCTGGGCTGTTTATTTATTTATTTATTTATTTATCTGGGTAAGCTTTTGCCTTTTAATCTAGGAGACCTGAAGTAGGTACTAAAAGGTCACAAGAAGTTTTTGGCAGCTGGAAGCTAGATGTGACCCCTGAACACCCTGCGGCCTTTAGCAGCTGCTGCTAGAAGAGCCAGTATTTGTCAGATAAATGCCTTTAAGTTACAGCAGAAAAATCAGACAGTGGCAGAGGGACAAGAGTGCCTTTAAGTGGGGACCTGCCTTCACCCTTCCGTGTCGGTCACTGATTTTTGCTTTAACTCCAACGGACAGCAGGGCTGAAGCAGTAACCCCGGTTGGAAAAGCTGATAGTGAGCCGAACTAAATGGAGTAAGTCAGACTTTGCCCGTCTGATTTAAGTCAGGGTGGAGAAGACTGGTGAGATACCAACCGTCTGTAGACCTTGAGAGCTGTTTCTGTAACTCACGGTGACATTGGCAAACTGTGAAGCTGAGTCTTGACTATATGCTATAGAAAGCTTAAAAAGATCCCAGTGAAAGACTGCAGAATGTTATTAACCGTGACTTCTGGATTGGTGTGGGGAGGATACTTACTAAACATGAGGCTGAATTCAGCCCTTCCATATTATTTCTGCTTTGGCTTTGGGATGTAGACTGCTCAAGGAAATGTTTCAATCCTCGTCTTGGCGGAATATACAAAGAGCTCTCACCTTTGTAACTGTGAAAGCTGTGAACCAGGACGTGCTTCCTGTAGGCAAAGCCAATAAATACAAGGAAGCTCCTGGCTAATACCTCTGCTGTTGGCAGTCGCAGCATGGTTATGTGGAGACAATATGTTGGAAGGAAAGGACTTTCCAGATGGGTGAACTCAGTTTGTTCATCAAACAGTGACATACCTGTTAATTTTAGACAATAGTTGCTCAACAAGTAAATGGATGTATTCTTTTGTTGGACTGGGAGAAGTAAGGTAAATCCCCATCAAACCCACATAGTTGACAGACATTAACAAGAACGTTCTGTGTCAAAATGAAGAGCATTTGAAAAGGTTCAGCCAAGGAGCTAAGCCTCCAGTTCTTTAAAAAAAAATATGAACAACCTTTGCTTTTCTTGTGTTTGATCGCCCATAAAACATCCCTGTGAAGTTTGACAGTGTAGATACTGAGCTGCTATGTATGGGCCTGATGTTCCATCAGCTGCTTTTTGGGGACTTCACATGGCAACAGGACAGACTTCTGGCTCTATGCTATAGAGTATACGGTTTCCTTTTATCTGTGGGTCTAGACCCCCCAAAAGACTGGCACTAGCAGGGAACAAAGAAAGTCATTCTTGACACCGTCTTGCTGGAAGGAACTGATGAAATGTACTTTTGGAAGTTGCTTGTATTCCTGGACTCCTCAGAGGCTGCTGGCAGGACATTCCCCAAGGCCCATGCGAGTGGGTGGATTAGGCCTGGGAGTTTTAAGGAGTTATGTAGAGCGGAGTTACCCAAGTAGCTTTTGCTTCTCCCTCTCCTGTAGGGATAAGGCCAAATAAAGCCTTATTTGTGCAGATTCTTCCACAAATGTACTTGTAGAGTAGATGAACAAGGAGGAGAAAATTAGTCCCTATTGGCTTGCTGAAAAGTATTATTCCATCTGAAATAATTATTTCATGATTATTTAATTCGCAGTACTTTTTGCTCATATTCATTTCCAAGAAGCTTTATTTGGCTATAGGGATTGGCCGGGGAAAGGAAACCATTTATGTACCAGCAGAGATCCAGAGAAGTGGCAAAGGTGCATAGGTAGCTGATAAACTAGTTTTAGCTTTCATTTTAACGTTAGAAGAATAAAATTATATTTCAAATAAGGTAGGTGAGAAAAGCTGTTAGATACCTACAAGACCAGAAGAAATGTTTAATCAAGAGTAATGCTCTTCATGTTTATCCCCAGTATGTTTTCATGTCGTTAGTGTATCTGTCATGGGGAGGTGGGTGTATAATGGACGTTTGGTAGGGCAGCTGAAAGGGTTCTGGATAAACCGAGCATGGGACCTTGGTCTGTCGTTGAGGTATACGTAAGTTTGGTTGCAGCTTTGGGGAAGCGTTCTCGATATATTTCAGCTGCATACAGCAATCAAAAAGAGAACCCTGTCCTTCTGTTTTTAGGTTGTTTGTTGGCTCAAAACTTCAAGGGCATGTTTCTGCAATAGGAGGTTCTCCGACCACCTCCTTCACGCTTTACTGTGAAATTGAAAGGGTTCAAATGTGAGTCTGTTTTGTCCTTGATGCATTGGATATGTGAGCGATTCCTGTAGATCATCAGTTCCCACTCTTCGTTGCCTAAACTTATACCCTGTCACCCATTTAAAATCGCTCATCTCAGTATTTTAATATTTCATCAGTTCAAAGCAGGCGGCTTAATGAGTCGAGAAAATGAGGAGAATTTGGGATATTTAAAGAGACCTTATATCCATTAGGCACACCAGCTGTGTGTCAGTGACACATCCTTTTTGTTGGCTGAGCAAAATATTTCTATTTGTCTGTTACTGAGGAACACTGGAACACAGCATCTAGACAAGTCCAAAACTTCGGGGAATGCTCTACATGTCGGCAGGATGAGCCCATTGGTTTTGGTGCAAATCAGATGTACCAAAAAACCTGTCAGGAGAAAAATCAGGATCTCCAGGCTGCCTGGTGCTGCAGGCAGAGGAATTGTTCGGCCCTTCCCTGCACTTCATGCATGCAGCAGGAGCAGCCGCTTAGCTTAGAGGGTGAGGCTGCATCTGATTTGGATTCTGATAAGTATCGGAGTTTTCAGAAGTATTTGTTAAGGGATGAGTTTGGAGATCCAGCATGGGAGACCTCGGAACTTGAGGAGATTTGGGGTAAGCAGGGATGATTAGGTTGGTGTTAATGACAAACTGGAGAACTGCGAGAAGGGTTTATAAATCTGCATGGGAACACATGTAGCCCCTGGGAAATGATGGAAAGAAAAGAGACACAGGTGCCCTAGGATGAGGCAGGGATCCAGTGTGAGCTGCAGGAGTCCGCGAAGCCCGGACAACTGGAGATTGACTCACAAGGTCTCTATAGTGAGCAGAGAGGGGAAGAGCAGAATGGAGACAGTGTTAGGTACTGATGAAATGCGCACAAGTTTGTGACACCCCACCGGTCCAGCTGCATTTCTGCTTGCCATGGTTGCCTTCATTATTGTCTTAATGACACTTTTTTTGTTAGTGGCCAAGGTGAGCTGCACCTTGTGCTCGGAGAGAGGATGATCAATAGCCTGGGCTTGATGGATGGTCAGAGGAAAAATGTACAGACACTTATAGTGGTTGTGGCAGATGAGCTGATGAAGATGGACCATTATGGAAAATCCTTCTGAACTCTGGTGAATTTGTGTTGGGCTGCTGCCCAGCAAGCGTGTGCGTAGAAGGTAGAAGGCAAAGATGTTTTCACGAGACTGGTCATGTGTCTACTTGGGTGCACATCTGCACTAAGAAAAAACGGCAGGCAGGAGAAAGGAGTCTGCAACTAACCTTCAGGCTTCTCGCCAGCTTGGGGTACTGGGTTCTGTGTCCTTATGAGAGGAAAACAGCACGAGGTCTTCGTGTTTCCTGCCTCAGGAGAGAGCCAGGGGCAGTAAGGCTGGCAGAAAGAGCAGGAGACTGCTATGAACATCAATGCAAGTATCAGAGCGGGGTGATGCTTCCCAGGAGCTGCACCTTGCCGGTGATGGTCTCTTGCACACTCCTTACACCATGCATTTGTCACCCCTGTACTTCTAACAAGTTTGGGTTAGGTGATGGAGAAGTAGTAGAGTGACTGTTGAATGTTTTCCCTACCTCGTTTGGATTCAGGCTCTCGTTTCTAATGCTTTGTGCCCTTCTCCTTTTCTCAGAAGTCACTGTGCTCCTTTGTCCTGCTGCACAGTAAGCTTTGTGGCTCCAAGATTATGACTGTGGTGGAAGTGCAGGACTGAAGATGCATTAGGCCTGCCCAGTCTGCATTACTGCACACAGAAGGGGAAATCTGAGGCTAAAATATCTAGCACGGGCATCCCCCTCACCGAATGTTTTTGTGGCACCTTAGCAGATGGTCACCTGTCAAAACCGACTATCAGAATAAGGTGCCAGTAATGATAGACTGGGTTTGCACTGCATCTCAGTGCTTTATCTCTTCCTCATCTCCAGTCTAGCATCAGTGTGCTGTAGTTCCATCTTATTTTTATTTATGGGCTTGCAGAGAGACGAATAACTAAGCAGGATTACAATAAAAACATCTTTATACTTATTTCCACCTAATTTTGGAGTTGCCAACTCTACTGATCATTTTTATGAACTGTCATGAGCATTAATGAAATTTTATGAGCATTTTGCTTGGGGCATTGCAGGATGATTTTTTTTTTTTTTTTTTTTTCCCCAAGATAAGTCTGCAGGGAAAATTAGGGCTGTATTGCCCAGGGCTGGGGTTGGGATTTTCAGGCCTCTCCGCTCCCTCCAGTTGGTGAAAGTTGTTTACCCCCCTCTCTTTTCTCTCTTCCTTTCCCTCGCCTTTCCCCTTTCCTTCCCTTTCTGCCTGTGTCTGATGGGTGACATCTCATCAGAAGGTGGAGATACCTCAGAGGCAGAAGTGGGGTGCTGGTAAATTGTTGTCTGTCAAGGTCTATCAAGACTGATGTCTAAGAAGGACAGGGAGTGACTGAGAGGGTTTTTTTATCGATGATGAAGTTTTAAAAGGCAATCAAATGACCGAGCAATAAAAACATATCCGGGGAGGCCAAGGAATGAGAGGCAGCGGTGCCCTGAGCTTTGCCTGCTGGAAATCACACTTCTGGCTTCTGTCTAGAGCACAAAATTCTCGGGGGTACGGCTTACTCCCACAGCAGTGGAGGTTGGAGGGAGCCTTTCCATTAGCTTCGGCAGGCCCCAAGCTCGATTCCTGATTGCGCTGGGTTCGGCACGTGAAAGCGCTGGCTACAGATGTCAGTCACCAGGTAGATGTGGGGGCTGGGTTTTTGCAGCAAACGGAGAAGGTTGAGATGAACTCGGGAAATAAGGAGAGGGAGCCATGAAGCGCATCACAAGGTAGCTTGCCTCCCAGCAGGCTGCCACGTTGCAGTTCGTGAAGTGGCAGGTCAGAGGAGCTGAGGCTGCCCAGGTTATGCCAGAGAGGTCCTGGAGTGTGGGAAGTGGGATGGGGAGAGGCAGGAAGGCACGAAGAGGTCTGGAGGAGGGAGGCAGCCCTTCTGCTCCTCAGAGCTGCACATACACATGCTCGCTTGCATCCAGCTTCTTTGCCTGGGGCTTATCTGCCTATCTCTGATGGAAAAGTGACACAGGCTGTCAGCGGGTCACGCTGCCTATTGTTTAACAGGGAAACAAACTCTGCTGCTCCCCCTTGCATCCCCCTCCCAGCCCCATCCACTTCTTTATTAGTCACCTGATCAGAGCCTCCAAATCCTTGACCCAAATCCTCCTGTGCCCAGCTTTAGGTCTTATCCTGCTCTGGCTGTTCTGTCCACCGTCGTCGACCTGAGAGGAAAGGTATTGGCTGCGCGCTGTGTGATTAGGGAGATGTTGCTGGATGTTTTGAGCTGTGTGCAAGGTGATAAGCAGGAGTGAGGGAGGAGGGGAAGAGCCCTTGATCGGTCTGAGCTTCGAGCTTTCCCTGATCCACATCCGTTCTCTGTTTCTGCTGACTCAGTGACCCTGGTTTTACTGCCCTGGGAGTGTCAGAGACAGTGACCTTGCCTGTCTGCTCAAGGACCTGTGGCACTCAAAGGCCATGCCAGGGCAAACCAAGGCATGGTGAGGAGAAAGTTATTTTGCAGAGTTTCTTATCCCAAGATGACTCTCAGCTCTGCCGGACTGGGAGATGGTTAATCCCGCACTGATTTGGTGCTGCGCCTGTGGCAGGGAGTCAGAGCAATCATCTTGAGAACTGCGGCTTTTTTTCATCTGGGTAGGACGGTTTACATCCTAGTAAGGAAGAAGCTGAGAGGAATCATCAGCTCTTGGGAATAAACAGATTATTTTACTCCCAGAGCATGCGATTCAGTGTGGTTGGGGTTCTGAGATGGAGGGTCTCTGTTTGCTTCCTGGGCAGAGACACAGGTCACACTTTTTTTTTCCGCCCACTCTGAGCTGCCACTATCAACTGGGAGTACGACAGGGTGATTTTCTGACAGGTGCTGTGCAGGAGGTCATCTGAAGATATAACTTCTGGGGCTTAAAATCAATGAATCTGTGATTAAATGGCCCACAGAGACTGGGCATTGGAGGTTAAGGGAAAAGGAGTGATATCGGTGGCATTTGATGCGGGAGCGGTGATCAGGTATTTCTCTTGCGGCCGCACAATGGCCAGCAATTCCCAGGTCCTGTCTGCCTTTCCAGGTCCTTTTAACGAGCCCCACATTAACCTGTGCATAGTAGCGAGACAGAGGCTGGATGGTTTTTTTTCAAGTGCTGGGCTGGAGTGCATATGTTTCATTGGAAATTGGTTATTGGTTTTGGTTTGGGTTTAAAAAATTGCTAACTAAAAAATACGAGAGCCTTTGAGTGGTTATTTTACACCAGTCCTGACATTACATCGCCGTGCTGTTACATAAGGTTGTTTCTCAGAGCTGTAATGATGCAACAGTATTTATAGACCAATCTGGGTTTTCCTTTTAATGGCTTCCATAAAAAGCTCATTATTCCCTTCACACAGTCACTGACTGATTTACATGCGTGTCCTGTCCCTGGGCGTATGCTCCAGTTTGGGTAGCCCTGAGCGACACGCTCACACTGCCTGCGTGTTGCTAAATGACTCTGACAACAGTCTGGCTGTGACACCGGTCTGATCCTTACACCAGAAACCTGTCTTTTGGGGAGATGGTGGGGAGAGGAGGACGACAGAGAAGAAAAAAAAATCACTTGTGTTTCTGCAGGTTCTGGCAATATTGCCGTCTCCTTGGAGCTGCAAACTCTCTGTCGTTCCTGGCGCGTCGACCTGGCCAGGCAGGGGGCTTGGCCAGGCCAGAAGGGGTGCGCGTGGTGTGTAGAAGGAAGGCACTGCTGAGTAAACCGAGTCTGCAAACCTGCTGCCTGAGCCAGGGCTGCCACTGAAATCCACTCCTGAGCCGGACTTGCATCCGCTCCGGCTGAGAATGGGGAAGGCAAAGAAACCCAAGGTGTGTTCCTCGGGGTCTGTGCGGACGCCTGGGCACACACCTGTGCTGATCGCCGCTTTCCCTGGCTTAGTCAGTGGTCCTGCGACTTTCCCCCTGCGAGCCCTGACATTGCTCCTTTTGCATATTGGATTTTTTTTTCTTTATTGTAGGGAGGGGCAGAGGGTCGGGACAGTTTTATGGCAACTGTATTGATCAGTAAAATTTAATATAATCCCTGCACTTACTGTGTGATCGTTAAGGGGATGGAGAGCCAGTGAAACATATTTAAAAAGAAATATTTTTCAGTTTTATTTCCTCCCATGCTACTTTTCTGAGTCTCTCTTCTCTTCCAAACCTGGCATCAATCTCCTCTTCGCGTCCCTTCAAAGGCAGTTGTGCATTTTTGACTGGGTTTTCACAATTTGCCTTTGATTTGATTAAGTATTAGGAAAAGACTTACCCGGTCTGGTCCAGTGCTCGATTCATTCACCATTTCCTCAGCTAACTGTCTTGCAGTTTCTGGATCTATGCAATTTTTTTGTCTACTGAAAATATCACCCCCTCTTTTTTAGCTCAGATATATCTGGGACTCCTATTGCTGAAGTACCAGGTCGCCTCTTGGTGTCTAACGCCTCCCGCTCACACACGCCCCTGTGCATCGCCACGGGTGTGGAGAACAGCAGCACGACGTGGTTAACTGACATACCTGCGAAGTCTGGGCAGGAAATTGGAGCAGAAAAATGCCAGCTTGAGTTTCAAACTTGTGCTAAATGTCCTAACCACTGGAGCAGCCTTTTTTGGGCACTGCTGGGTGGTGCTGCACCCCAAGTGAAACACCTCCCCTGCGGAGTGACCCGCACTTTTTGCGCCTGATACCGGGCGTGGAGAGGTTACTGCATGTGATGCTGCAGCTCAGAGCAGGGGCAGAGCAAACCCTGTCTGCCAGCAGGGTGGACAATCTCTAAGAGGTACACAGGGCTTATTCTGGCTCTCCCTGTGAGGAGATGGGGCATGGCATTTGTTGGAGGTTACTGGCACTGTTGCCTCCTTGTTTTGGGGAGAGCTGCAGCAAACAGGGAGGCAGCCATGATTGGAAACTATTTAAAGTTCGACCAGATTTTCTCCTTCCCTTCTCCCACCCCCTCTTTGCGATCGCTCTTTGCAGTCACTTCGAGCAGCGTGTTGCGAGAATCACCAGACCCTGCGGGCGCCTGGCTGCCTCTGCTAGATGCAGAGACTCTGACACTGATTTATATTTTGGTTAATTGTCTCCATCCATTAGTCTCCTCATCCTTCTCCTTGTTAAAGATGCAGTTGCTGCTAATGTCTGTAAATGAAACACATTTAAAAGGCATTGCTCCCAGTCTGAATCCGGCTTGGGCTGACGATCACGGGAAGCTGGCACCTCCTGAGGCTCTCACGGGTGGGATGTCTCCACCCAGGTGCCCCACAGGGGCAGGGCAGCCCAGGCATTTGTCAGCACCTCTCTGCTTACCCTCACTCAAGGGGCCAAGAGACTGAGGTGTCTGCCCCGTTTGTCTAGTCCGTTCTGTAGGTCGCTCCATGCTGAATGTGCTGGCAGGGCTGGCTCCAGAGCCGGGCTGGGAAGATGCCTTTCAGCAGATGCCAGGGACTAGTTTGCTGGGGCCATTTCAGATCAAGGAGAGGTGGCTGGCATGAGGGTCCAAATGCTGGTCAGCGTGAGGACCAGGGGATAAGACAGGACTGGGAGGGGGTCTTGGAGCAAGCTGCTGGCTTCAAACACTGCCAGTTGGAGCCTTACGGTGCAGATGTTGCTCAAAAAAAGATTATTGTTCCCAGAAGTCAGTCACACAGGATTGCTGCATGTCTGTTTGCCACAGCCTCCCTGAAAGGGCTTGCTCCTAATTCATTTATATGTCCCAAGGGACAGCCACACTTAGCAAATCTGACAGTTCAGTGGCAGTTCCAATGATAGACTTCTCCTTCCTTGAGCACAGGTTGGGGCTCATTAGCTAGACTAGCCAACGTTGCTCATGCAGTGTATGCCGGCAATGATAGTACTGCTGGTTTAGCTGCTGTCCTGCAGGTGCTTCTCTGTGGGCTCCACAGATGAGTCAATGGGTTACTGTGGCATCTTGTCCCAAACAGGCACCTGTCTGGCTGACGTTTCCACCAGTTGTTGATGTGGCTGTCTCTCCCCTCGAGTGCCTCTTTCTGCAAGCAGTGCAGCTATCAGATGACCACTGGTGGACCATTAGACTGCCATTACAGAAAGCTTCATCAGAACAACCAGCTTTGGGGGGTGACAGAGGACCAGCTAGTTCCATTAAACATAGACAGTGCAGCAATCAAGGCATTCGCAGTGAACATCAGCAACGTTTGTGTTTTTTTCCTCCGGTGGTAATTTCTGCAGCCATTCGTCGTTAGTGCCTCTCGCTGCTGCTTTGCAGAGCAGGCGCCTCGTATCGGAGCATTGGGATGTGACAGGGCAGTTTAGACTGTCAGCTCTGATCTGTATCTGAGCTGCACAGTTATCCACGTTGTCCTGGTTATACTCCCAGAGTCCTGCACCGGTGTTCACTGGGTTTGGGTCTGAGGTTTAGGATGAGGAAGACTTTTTTTGTTGTTTCCCAGACGTAGCAGGGAACCTGCGGCATATTCCCCCTATGCTGTGCTCCCCCACAGTTTTTTTTTGTTGCCAGTGTAACAGGTCAAGTGTACAGCTCAGAAATACCCTCCAAGGTCAGATAACCATTTTGTTAGGGAGCAGCTTTCATTTCATACTACATCCAGGTAAAGGAGCCGTTTGGACTTGGCCTCTAAAGCTTTGTGGTTGCTGCTGGCACCATGCGTAGCTTGAGCTGCGGCGCACTGGTGAGCTGCTCAGTTGCCTGTGGCTTAGACAAAACCCTTATCACAGCTTTCCTGCATTCCTGGTAAATGGATCCGTTGCTCCTGTGCCCTCTCTTCATTAGGATTTGAAAATTGCCCAAGCCATAGTATCTGGCCATTTCTCCGAGTGTTGCTTTTGGCAGCAAGACGCTGGCAGAATGGGAATCCTGTTGGGTGGAAAGCAGCTTGCAAAGGCATAGGGCATTCTTTTCAGTGGATAAATGGGCAAGGCAAAGGCAGGATAAATACACGGCATGTTCGGTGGGATGGTCACTCCTCTGATGCTACATGGAGCACAATAATAAGCACACATCACCACTGCCAGCTTTGCCCCTTGTTAAAGGGTCTTCCTTATGAGGCCAGGTTCATCACGAGGTTTGTGCCATTTGCAGCTGTTCTCAAAGCTACAGAGTTGGCCTTGAGGGAAGTCTACGGTGTCGTTAGGTAGCTGCTACCTTTCCCTTATTTCTCAGTAGGAGGGACTTCTTTGTGAAGACGGGATCTAACTCCTTCATCAGCCTTCATCACTCACTTCTTTGTTACACAAGATCCCCATCTTTTTCAAACGTTTTACTCCTCTCCATGGCTGTTAAGTATGATGTCGTGAAACCAGGATGATGGATTCAAATAGGGAATGAGCAACAGCATCAGCTGTAATTGAAAGCAACAATGAGAGTTTATCTTTACTAGACATGTTTAGATCCAGTGTTCAGATATAGGACAGGGTGAATTTTAGTGTTCTGGATTGAGGTTAAATGTCTGATTTGAAGTTCAGACTTGCTACAAGTTCTTTTGTAAAACTTTGCCCACCAAAATAGCAGAAATACCTGAAGAACATGCCATCAGAGCTTCGATCATCCGGAGCCAGATAGCAGAAGAAGGGTGTTTGTAACACTGAGTCACTTCCTAGTTTGAAAGTAAATCTGGACGTGGCCAACCAGCCACGTACCCTCTGGAATCCCCAACACTTAAGTATTCGGTTTTCTACCCTTCATTTTACTGCAGAACTTGCTGCTGTGAGATGGAAGTGCCCAGACAGTCATGCCTCAGAACATGGTCCCCTGCTGCTCGGAAACATACCTGTATTACTGCAGGTCCCCAAACCATTAATTACCAAAACCCATGCAAACTGCATGTTGCCATGGCAACCTGCAGCCCTACAGAAGGCTATTTGTCTCCTCCTTGACCTTTCAGGAGATCTGTATCTTGTTCAAGCCCCCTTCTCTAATCCGGTTTTTAAAATATAATATTATGCTACTGGAAGGGATCAGACCTTTAATCTGATTGTGTGTGCATGTGTCAGTGCATGTTTGGGGGAGTGCCTGCATTAACAGGCACCCAGCAGCGGCTCAGAGGCAAGACAAAGGAGAAGCAGAGTGTGACTCTGCCCTGCTGGGGCTGCAAGTGAGCACCCGGGTGGAAATACTGGCTTCGGCACACCGATGGGGAATCCTCTCCACGGGCAGGAGCAGCCCTCTCCAATCCCCAGTGCAGGCTCCTTCCCAGTTAAGTTGTGCTCTTGCGATGGAGACTTCAGCGGGGATGCTGTCACACCCCCCTCGGGCTCCCTTCCCTGCCTTCACTTGCGTGCCAGCCCGAGCAGCCAAGTTTTACGCAGTACTGCATCTGTATGTGCGCGTATCCAGTGCGCGTTCTGGATCTCGTCCTGAGGTCCTGCAAGCTGGATATTCCTTTAGCTGTTATATCCCCACCGAGGGAAGGATCTTTAATCCTGCATTGGTTCTGCCTGCTGGAGCCCTCAGCCCACAAATTTGTTGCCTGTTCTGTCTGTGACAGGATTACTGTGAGCAAGTTAGGTGGTGTGTAAACCCGGAGGAACAAGCAACCTTTTCCCCAAGAGACTTGCTGTCTTTTGGAAACGCTATCCTGTATTGTGAGCGAGGTGAACGCACAGAGAACACCCTGTAACCTGGGCTGAGGGTCTTGTTTCTGTGCTGCACCACTTGACCGGGTCGAGAGCCAGCTCCCGAGCCGTGTCCGCGAGCTGGGCGTTGGTGGGTGCTGGGCTGGGACGCCTTTACGGGATGCGGGCGCAGAAATCCGGAGCCGACAGTTAGGAGTGAAGAATAAGGAATGGGGCTGAGGAATGAGGGACCAGTTAGTCAAAGGGAATGGAAGCGCGGGGCAGAGGGCCAGCGCCGGCCGCCTGGCAGCCCCAGGCAAATGGACAAGGCAGGGCTGAGGTAGGTGTTTGCCTGCCGTGTGTTGTGGGGCTGGTGTCAGTGATGGTTAGGGGGTGGGGGTTAGAAGGAGGGCTCAGGCAGGACTGATTTGTAAAGGAATTTGGCCAGGCTGGAGGTATAACTCCAGTTTTATAACTTTTGGTATATGGACCAAGCAGATCTCCCAAAGCCTGTGGTAGTGCTGTGTCTTTTGTCCTCCTGCTGGACTGGCCTGCAGCAGACAATGGGATTTCAGGGTTGGGAGTGCAGTTGCAGTGCTGCATCCAAAGTAGCAAGTATGCAAAAACCAGGGTAATTTCTGAAAATTGCTGGTAGCTGGACAGAGCCCTTCTTTCTGGCTAAGGCACTGAGTAACTGGTGGAGTACTTGGAGAACTGAGACTCAGTTCAAAGTTAAACTTTCACTAGCTTTAGTAAATGGCATTGGGGTGAAAGCAGTTAGCTGGGCTTCGCTCTGTGGAGGTTCAGGAGGGTTTCTTGCAAAAATGGTGGTTGTTTACTGTCTCATGCAGTCACCAGTAATGTGGAGGTGGCAGCTGCAGAACCAAAGCTGGTGTTTCATTCTGTTGATCCAACATGGTGCTTGAAGGTCCTCTGTGGACTAAGCAGAGCCTCACACAAGCTGTATTCCTTACTAGAGAGCCCACACAGCACTGGAGTCTGGTTGCAGCTGTGTGGAGCTCTGTTTGCTGGGGCCAGCTTGGCCGACAGTATCGGAAAAAAATGCTTAAAGTCTTCACCTACCCAGAGAGGTATCTCAATTTTTTCATAAGAAGCTCTGGTTATCGTTCCCTCTCTTTTCTTGTACTAAGACTGAGCCCCAGCTGTAAGCTACCTCCCATTGTGCCGGGTGGAGAACAAGCCCAGAACAAAAAGGCAGTCTCTGCTTCAAACCTCCCATGCACTGAGGCAAAAGGAACAACTCCTGGGGACAGGCTGATGTGTCAAAAGCTGTATCAGCCTGTTTGCCTTATCTCTAGTCTTTCTTCCCTTTCCTCTCAATGTCACCTTGGTGTTCAGTTTGCCTTCTGCGAAGGTATTCCAGCAAAGTCATGTTTTCCTGGGATCCTGCCTAATTGTGTGGGTAGGCTGAGTTGAATTCGAGTGTCCCCACCAGCCCTGCGGTACCTGCTCGTGTGCGGAGTTGTGGCTTGCTAAAGCACCTTTGCATACCATGGTGATTTTAATTTTAAGGCCATGGAAAATCTCCTAAAAACACAAGACTGTTGAGGAGAAAAAAAATACCACTTCTGGTGTGGTAATGTTTCCTTCCACGTAGACTTCCTGGCTTTAGTGTTCAGTGGCTGTATAGCAGTGTTCTGCACTCCTTGCCTTTTGGAGCATCAAGTCATGTTAAGGAGTTGCTATGCTCTTTTCCAGAGAGATAGTTGTATTTTAGTGCTGGATAAGACAATTCCTTCTCGTAGCTCTCTTAACGTGTTTACATATCAGAGGTGCTTTGGGCTCGATTGGGATGCAAGACACTCTGTAAATGCAAAGATGTAATTATCCCATTTTTCTCTTCCTACTGCCTGCCTTTCTCCCTCTGCACTTCTGGCTCATCTCCTCCGCCCTTTCCTGGGCATTGTGCTGATGGCAGCGTTTATCTGCATTTGTCCTCTGTCCCTGACATCCAGTTATTGATTGGCATGATTAAAAAGAACTGATAATCACTTCACATTAATCCCATAAATGACTTAAGACACCAAAATATTTGCATAATGCATCTTAAAGGTGGCAGCTAAAAGAGGATAAGACCCAAAACTGCTTGGCACAGGAGAAATGGGCTTCCCACTCACCTGTGGGCTTGCTTAAGTAATTAGCCTTCTGCTTGCATAAGGAGGAATCTGAACTGGTTTAGCGGAGGAAGATGCAATGGGTGCTCAGAGGCTTTGAGATCCGAGCATCCTGTCTCATTGCTGCGACTGGGGGTGGGGAGAGCGCGCGGGGGGAGCAGCAGGGAACATGACAGCGGCTGCTGAAATGAGAGTCTGTTTTTGTCTGCTACATCTTGCGAAAATCTGGAGCCAGACGCCCGCTGAAAGTACCTCTGTCTAAAGACTTTCTGTCATAAACTTATCTGATTAGCAGAGAGCTAGACGACAGATTAGCCCCTGCTTCTGCACTAGGGATGGGCGCTCTGGAGCGTTTGAGCAGATCTGCTGCTGTTGCTAGTGCTGATAGCCTGTAGGTGGGGGTGCAGCAGGTGGGGAGGAGGTAAGGGGGGGGATAAGAGGGGGATATTTAAAGGAAGATCATGGCTAGGTAATTCTGCAGATAATGTACCCTCCGTGTTGTCCTGCTGGTCCCAGGTGAGGACACTCTCCTCTGCACCAGTGAGTTGGTGGTCATGTGCTGTGTGTCACAGCAGCACAGACTGGGTGCACTTGTCATGTGAGTAGAGGTTGGGAGGGAGGGAAATATTTCTAATATGTATAATTTTTTGTGTCTCTGGTTCTTCTGGCTGTCATCTTCCATTTAGAAAGAGGAGAGAAGGAAAAATAGCCACATTTAGCTTGGGGCAAGCACCTTGTGCTAGAAGGATGGGTGGTTTAACATATACTGCAAACAAACAAAAGGCAGACATTCCAGCGTTTCCATTTGGTATCGTGTATACGTTTTAGCTTGTTCTTCCTCTTCAGTGTTTGTATATCATTTATTCAAAAATATTTTGCAAGTGGTAGTGGTTTGCAAGCAAAAACATTTACCAGCTGAACTGCAGTATCATTACAGTGAATGTCTTTTTCTGTTTGTGTTCTCCCTCTCCATAGAAGGGGAGAAAAAAAAAAAAGGAAAAAAAGACTAAACTAGCCTACTTAGCAGCAATCTGATGCAAGGATAACAGGCAGAATAATGCTGAACTGCTCTGATGCATTCTCTTGTCCCAGAAGGAAGAGAACATGGTTGCAGGATCTGTTAGAGTGAAGAGTTGAAAATTAGTTTTGTGAATGTCTGTACCCTCAGCTCTGAGTAGTGCTGACGTCCGGGTTCGCGGTGGCTTTCGCTCGAAAAAGAAAAACTATTATTGAAATAAATAAAGTAGTCTTCTGTTCCAGCAGTGATGGAATGGAAAAACTTACTTTAAGAATAGAAGGGTGGCAACTGATAGAAAACTATCAGTTATTTCAGTTCAAGTTTCCTATTAATTCTGGAATAGATCTGCCAATTCCTACACTTTCAGTTTTTCCATCTGAGATGTAAGTTCTGGCCCACGCAAGTTATATCTGGCAAAACTGAAATCAGGAGCTCTGGCAGCTGCGGAGCCCTTTATGGGAAATGAGAAGGCTGTTTGGGAAGCGCTTTGCCCTTAGCCTCCGCTCCCCAAAACTAGAGGAGGTTACCTGGGAACCTGATGGGGAGGACAGGGAGAACCTTTCTCGAAATACAGCTATGTCAGGGGCGAACAAAAGAATCTCGCGTGCGCGCACACATATGCTCATACACACAAAAATCAATTATGTGCTGGCAAATAGGATTTCCTTAACTTGGTGCTTTTCTACTCTGTTGCAGCCGTGATAACGACCTTTCCACTATCATCTCCAACCTGCATCAGAGTCGTCAACTCGTTATGCCAGAGACGCAGACCCGCTGCGAATTCAAGAGGAACAGCATCGACGTTGGCTTGGGAGCAGCAGGTAAGCAGCTGGAGCAGGTCCTGCTGGTTCGGGTTTGTTGACTTCCCTCCTCTCTCTTCCACTCCCTCATTTCTGCATTTTTTTTCAGCGGCTGTTTTTTCTGTGGCTGTTTGTGTTACAGTTTGGAGTGAGCTATACGAAGGCGTTTTAAATTCTGGCTAAAGGTTAATGTGGAAAGGATTTCATGGTGATGTTAAAGACCTTTTGAGATCTCAGCCTTGTGTTATTCTCAAATCTAGCGGTCTGCGTTGAATTATTGGCAAAGGAGCTTGCGCCAGCAAAGAAGTGAAATGTCCCCAGGGTTAGTGTCAAGTGAAGCAGAAAGGCCTTGCAGAAAGCATGGTTTGATTTGTAATTTCATTAATCAGAGGTTCCCCGTGCTGCCTCTGTGCCTGCCAGCTCCTTCATGAGTATGTTTGGGTTTGTAGTGCTATCTGGCTTTTTTGGGGAGTTCACGTGGTTTCAACTTAACGTGGTGAAACCAGAAATGCTCCTCTTGGATCCTGCGCCGTGCCTCTCTGGATATCAGTACGGGAGCTATGGGCAAGGATGCTTTGGTGCTCAACGCCCATCAGTCAACAAATGAGGCACCAGTAATAAACGAGAGGTCTGCTCGTTGAATAGCAGAATCTGTGCTTTGCTTTTGAATATAAATAAAACTTGAGGAGAAACTGGGGGTAATGCTAGTGTTTATATTGAGTGATCCCTAACTTTCCAAATCGGAACTGGATCTGTGTATGTTAATACAGGCCTTTCCTGAAAATCTGTGTGTTTGTGGTTTTGTTCATATTTCCTTGTAAGTCATTCTATTGACTGTGTAACTTAAGCCCGGATCTGAAGGGATCTAATTCACTTTGGAAGATATTCAGTAACATGGCAGGTACTTGGTTTGCCTTTTGCGTGAGGCTTGACCCCTTTCCAGAAAGGTTCCTTCTGCCTGCAGTGGAATTTGCGCTGCTGTGACTACTTTTGCAGGCAAGTTTTCAGTCCCGTATACGTGTTGTGCTGACCTGGGGGATTTGTGGTATGTCTGCAGCCATGGGCAGCTCTCAGTCTTTGCTTTCACAGCTAAATCTCCATATTCTCTTCATTAACCAGTCTCCACAGCCCCTTTTCCTACTCAGCTCTACAAGTCAAACGGGCCAGAGATGCACGTTTTTCTCTATGACTTTGCTTGAGTCTGTATGTCTCAGCTGACCTCGTATGTTAAGATGGTTTTTAGGAGTGCTTGCTTTACGGAGAAACTGCTGGGCTTGATGAGTGTTGCTGACATTCTTTGAGATCCATAGCATGCCAGAAATGCAGAGGGTACTTTTCATTCCCACCGGTGTTAAGCAGTAGGCAAGATTAAAAGTAGAAGTGCTTATTCTTCTTCGTTAGAACTTACATTTCAGGTTCTCTGCTCAGCTTCTTAACCATAAGAAACAGTAAGAAATAGAAAACAGGCACTGCACACCGTGTCGTAGCAGTGAGGACAGCAGAGTGCCCGGCTCTGACCTCAATGAAAGTCTGAGCGATGAAAGAGAAGAGGAGTCATTCACACAAGAGACCACCAAACAAGCAGCAGAGCTTTTTGGGACGTGATAGATTTGGTGTGTCTAACAAGAGTTGACCAGCGAAAGAGTAGATGGGGGGATGGTGAGGAGATTAGGTATCCGAAGGGAGAGGGGCCATTGTCACATCTCCACAGGGACAGTTTAATTCTGTTTTTTCCCTGCTGTCTGGAGCCGGCTCATTCTACATGCTTGTTTGATTAAGGGAAGACTCGTTTGCCAAAGTCTATGCAGAACCTGTCAGCTCTGACTTCAGAGCATGTGCTGAACTGGTACCTATGTCACCACCTCCCGGGCACGGAAGTCAAGAGAACAGAAACAAAATGTGCTGGGATTTGTAGCTGATGCCCATTGTTGGGCATCTGGTTTTTTTTACCAGCAGGGGTGGAAGAGGAGAGTGGTATAACTAATTGGTACCTACATAATTTTAAGAGAGATAGTGTTCGGTTAGAATAAAAGACCGGCTGTTATTTAAAATACTTAGTTACAATAATAAAGGAAAAAGGAATGTGCCCCTGGCTGGCTGCTGTTTGCATTGTACGCCTTTGAGAGCAATACTGTGTGTTTGGGTTGTGAGAATCTCACCCTCCAAAAGGCGTTTGGAGATGGACAGCGCTCAATAAATGATGTTGATGCCGATACGTTTAAAAACTCCCGCATCACTCGTGTCTATAAGCTGTGATGCTCTCAAAGTAAGTTGAAATCTGGTACTAAAATGTTTTTTGTTGCTGGTTTAGCATTTATTGTTTGAAGTTAGGCACACGGTCCCAGTCAGTAGAGGCTGAAGACTCTGGAGGCCGCTCTGTAGCTCGAACTGCAAATTCTACTTTTGCAGGGCGAGGGGTGAGTGTATCCTGCTAGATGTGGCGGCTTGGCTATGGCTGAGGCCGAGGAAGGAGAACAAGGATGGCATGCATGGAAGAGATTTGCTTATGGGGTTGAGAAGAGGGTTGAAGTTGGCAGGTTTATGATTCGTTCTAATGAGGGAGTTCCTTGATTTATAGCTAAATCAGGATTAGCGGCAGTGCTGTAGTTTTGAACAGCATGGACTGGAAAATTGCAAGTATTACTGGATCTTTACTGGTCTTTGAAATGCAGAAAGAGGCTGAAACAAATGGAAAAAAAGGCCTATAGTTAGTTCTGGGGCTTTTGTGAGTTCTGGGAGATAGGTGAGACTGGAGTCAGGGCTCAAGGTAGAGCCGGGCTGGTGTTCAGGTCAAAAGGGGCTGAAGAGACTGATGTATTGCTGGAACGTATAAAGCCTTTGGTTGGAAGAGGAGCACTGATATTAGTATCCTTGGAAGGTTTATGGATAATTTTTAAGCGAAAGCAGGTTACTTTATGGTGATGGAGGTGATTATATTTGGGAACAGAGAGACTGAAGAGCTTAGTTTGGGACAGCAGCAGCTGAAAGACTTGGAAAATAACTAGGTCCTGAAAGACTCAGATAGGGTTTGGCCCTGACTAGAAAAGGATTTAATAACCCACCGCAGTGGGTGTAATAACCCACAGTGGTGAGCACTAGCCATTTGGAACAATAAACCTACAAGAGGTGCAGTCTTAGGGCTTGGGGTAGCTGGCACAAAAGAACTCATTGTATTTCGGATGTTCTGAGACCCAAAGGGCTAGGAGGAGTCTGGAGTCATCACAAGCAAACGCTTGTGCTGTCTGTTGCTTCACTTCGGTGTATTTAAGACCAGTGTAGTGACTGTGATGTGTTGGTAAGTTTAGTGGCTATAGAAATTTGGGCTAGCAAATCTGAGAGCTACCATGCTTTGGAAATACACTCACCATAAAAAATGGAAAGACTGTTATTGCTAGTCTACAGTGATAAAGGAGAAAAGGAGGTAGTTATGTTGTCAGCAAGTAAAGTTTCATCAGAAGTATTGGACGAGATGCATAATGCCTTCCTCCAGTTTTCAAGTACGTTGTAGAGGTGCATGAGTCAACCCAGACACAGAAAGGCACGTTTGCCCAAGGTAATAAAGCAAATGATGACTGAACAACAGAGCTCAGTTTCCTGACTTGTCCTGCCTAACTTCTCTGCTAGACCTCTCTGTTGTTCTACCGTGACAGTGTGGAATAATGTGGATTATTGCCCACTTCTAGAGATTCAACTTCTGAGAGATTTGGGGTGGAGTGGGGGTGGTTTACCCCCTGCTAGCAGGTATACTGAAGCAAGACATCTAGATAAGAATAGCTGACAGCTTAACTCATGTTTGAAGTGTCCCCTGATACTGGACCTTAAAGGAAATAAAGAATACCAACAGCAAAAATCTACCAAAAAAGCAAAAATCTGCTCCAGCCAGTGCTGCTCCGTGAGACGTCTGGAGATCCGGAACCGCGGGGTAGCTGAGGCTTTGCAACGACAGCAGAAGTAGGTGGCTGAGAGGCGTGTACTGATAAAATCTAATTGCCCTATCGATTGGCTTTGGAACCACCGTCAGCTGCGGTGATGATTGAGATATTCTTACGTGTTTGATGCATGTTAGCTGTATCTCACTGCTCTGGGCCCACTGGGGACCTTCAGGTATTACAGAGATCTCTTAATCACGGAGCAAACTTGCGTGTGTTGGGCCGGCTCTGTGGCACTACAGATTTATTACAATTACCGTTCACTGATGCGCTTGGATTTCCTTAGGTCCCAGGGGTCCTGGGTTACAGAGCTGCCCTGTTTGTAACTCTGAATTTTTAACTGGCTGAGGAAATCCATTGCACTGGCTTAGGATTTTACCCATCTGCATCTTCTCGCCCTCTTCTTCCTTCCTTCTCATCTGGGTTGACTGTTGACAGTATCGTGTCCTCAGACTTTTAAGAACAATAAGCTTGTGCCACTTCTGCTTTCTCTGCCTCGCTTTGTGCCTGGGAGCGCTTGTCCTTGCGAAATAGAGAGCGCTGGTTACTACAGTCCCTGGGTAATGTCTGTTGTGAAGTGGTTGTGCCACTTTCAAGTGTGCAGGTGTTCGTTGTTTCCAACGCGGATGGAAGGAGCAGTAAATTCTTGTGGAGGACCAGAGAATGTGGTGTAAAGGAAGGGCACCTGCCTCGCTGCCAGCTCTGTTGCTCTTCATTGATCAAAATGATACCCAGCTCCTCTTTGGAAATCTTAGGTAATGCCTATGCTGGGTTTATATCCAACTGCTGGGTTTAGTCTCCTCCTACTTCTCTGGCCAGTGTTGGACACTTATGAATTTATATTTTTCTTGGTGGTTCTTGAAACCTGGAGCTAGCTAATCCAGCTGCCGAGAGGTAAGGTTGGCTTTGGGGCAGAGAGATGCTCTCCTTGCAGAGAAGGGAGGTGAGCTACTTCACCTGAGCGCTGACAGTCTGCAGGACTGCAGCTGGGGGGAGGAAACGTATGTAGAGCCTCCCTGGAAAATTGGGCTTTGGTGACACACAGAGCTCTCAGGCCAGCTTACCTAGGAGACATGAATGGTCTCTCCTCTCTTGACCCTGTGGACTTGATTTTCTGCTGCCTCCTTCCCTTCCAGTGGTGTTCTGCAGTGGGAGATGCTGGAGAACGCTGTCCTTGGTGATAATTAAATCGTGGTCACGATGGGGATATAATATGCCAAATGGAAGAAGAAAGGAAAAGTACATATAATGGGCTCTGTACCTCCTTAGGAACATACAGAGGCAGCTGCATTGGTGAGATTCAGTAAGAGGCTTAACAACATCTGCAAAGGTAGAGCAAGTATGCTCAAATGCCTCGGGGGGAGCGTGCATGTGGGAGGGGAGGCGATGAGCCTAATGAGAATATAAAAGTCGTTTCCAAATGGATCAGATAAAGGCGAGGCAGCAGACAGGGTACAGCGCTGGCACTACAGAGGGGCTTACCTTGAGAGCGGATGATGGCACAAGGCGCTTTTAATCTTAATTGAGAGAGAGACACACACACACACACACACACGGATGAGCAGAGCCAGGGCTGCTTGACAAAGGCACAGTAGCAAAGCTGACGGTTTGCACATCAAACAGGGATTTAGAGCCCCTTTAAGCAGCTAGCGGTGTGTCTGTAAACAAGTCCAATCCCCTCTATCCAGTTTGGCTAATGCAGTCTGCCAGGGCGTGCGTGGGGTGGGGGAGGATGGAGGAGGCCTTGCGGGGCTCCGTGGCTCATGGAGAAAGTACAGGTGCCTTCATCCCTTGTGTGTGTGTGTGCTTTGCACGCTGCTTTAGGATTTGAAAAAGCATTTTGCAATAGAGTCCTGGTCCCAAGGCCCTGTGTTAATTTCTCTCCTGCAAAAATCCTGTTAATTTCTCCTCTTTCTCTCCTCAAATACCCTCTGTTCTGCAGCGCCAGGTTTCATGACTTTGCTCTTGCAGTTGGACTATTTGCGTGGATAGAAGTGGAGGGATCAGGCTCACTGATGCTAGAGGAAGGTTGGTAGATCTTCCCTCTCTTCCCTCTGCCCCTTGTGATTAGAGGGAGTTGGCTTGATGTCCGAATACTGTCTGAGAGAGGGCACTTAATGGAGACATGGCAAAATACCAGGTCTCGCCCCAAACAGCAAGCAACTTGCTATGGTTCTGCATATAGTATTTGGGACTGTACATGGGTTAAAGACCCCTTCCCCAGTGATTAGAGGCTGCTTTGGCTGTGGTGTGGGAAGCAGCAGAAGGCCAGCTTCCCAATGTTGCAGAACTCCCAGAGAGCCTGGGCTTTTCCTAGGGGTTGTTGGTCAATGCGATGGAGAGGACAAACCCTGAGAGCCTTGCCCTCAGAGGGGTGATGTCATCAGTGACCAGTAGAGTTTCCTGTGGAAATCCCACGTCATCGGGAGAACGTGACATCTGTGTCCCTGGAAGAGTCCCCCTTCAGGAGTCCTGCTGCATTGGAGGCCATGTATACTTGGTGCTTTTGCAGCCCTGGAAAAGCACTGGTCATCTACACCTCTCAAAGACATCCTGAAAGAGAGATCTTTGCTTTCTCTCTGCGAGCTTACTTGTTCTTCTGTATCAATGCTCCTGTCTCATCTTTCCACTGATGCTCTGTTGAGTAAGCAAGGGAGAAGAAGTTTCAGGAGCGAGCTGCAAACAGATTCACATTTAAAAACTGGTCTTGGAATTTTTATTGACAAGGCAGTGCTTGTAGCCTCACATATGTGGATCTGTAGCTGATCAAACTAGTTGTCTCATTTTCTTCGGGCCTATCCTTGAGCTCTGTGTGCCTGCTGTGGAGGGCAGTGACTTCATTTGGCTTCGCACCGGGACCCAGAGCTTTCATCTGCTAAGGAGGAGTTAATATAGGGGGTGAAAAACAATTGGGATCAGGGATGTTACAGCTAATGCTTAGAGACAGAATCACAGTGAACGACTGTTTTCTGAGCGTGTGATAATGAGCTCGGATGCAGACATGTTTTCATTTAACAAAGCCAAACAACAACAAAAAAAGCAGAAGCCTTTATTGAACTGCTGTCTTAAATTGAGCAGAAAATCAGTGCCACATGGGCATCTAGGAGTTGTAAGCCCAGCCACCTTTGTTTATGTGTTTTTCTGTGAAGGACAGTTGTTTACCTAGGCAACATGAGGGTCTAGGCTTTGTCAGTGCCATTCATCTTCTTGGCTGGGATCTGGAAGGCTGTCCTTTCTTTGTGCTCTATTTCAGGTCATTTTTATTTTTTCTGAAGCCTTGCAGGAGTGGGAAGTAACCGGCATCCTTTTGTAATACAAACGGAGGACTTGGGAGGTGAAGGAAAAGTGGGCAAGCCCAACATGGAAGCACTTTCTTATGCTGTGTCCTGCAACAGCGCTTGCAGCATAGGTTAGTGCACGGGATTTTGCTGGTGTGAGCATTAAGGTTTTATTCTTGGCTTTGTCACTGCAGGAGGAGAAGGAGCCGAGGCAGTTTAGTGCCCTGTTCTAGGAGTTCAGTAAATCTCGCTTTTGGCAGGGATTTGAAACCTCTCCTGCTAGGAGGGCTCTTGCAGGATGGCTCTGCAAACACCTTTGGGAAGGTCAGTGATGTGTTCAAGGTGTATCTCCCTCACTTGTAGGAAGGGAGGGGCCCACCGTGGCAGCTTCAGTAGCTTGGCCTCCTCTGTGCCTGGTGTGAACAGGGCAGACTGGCCATAGTCAGAGTCCATCACTCTCTGGCAGTTGGATCAGCCACCAAACTCATGGCCAGCACATGTTATGGCTTTGAAACTGAAATAAACACTCTTTCTTCCTTTCCTTGCAGCTCTAGGAAGAGCAGGATTATCCTGCTTCCAAAAATAACCTCCTCCCCGCCTCCTGCTTTCACCTCCTTTCCCAGGTGCCTTACAGGCAGCTAGTAAGGAGCTGTAAAGAGTAACGTGGCACCTGACTTGTCCACTCTTGCGTGCTGGTGGGTGGAAGCGCGGGGAGAGGAGGCAGTGAGTCACTGCTCCTGACCCTGCCACAGTCAAGTTGATGCTTCGGAGCCAGGGTTTTGACACTGTTCCCTCTCCAGGGCACGTGCGTATCTCTGTGTCGTCAGGTTTGGATGCTGTGGATTTAGTCCTGCAAAGCCCAGCCTTCCGCTCTTGCTGCTCAGCGGGGGTGGCACTGTCCCCCTGCAAGCTCCCTGCAGCCTGATGTCTGGCAAGCTTGTGTGGTCATTAGATGCCCGGGTAGCAGGCATTGAGCTGCTGCTCTGCTCCTCGTTTCTTTCAAGCAGTCAACAGGGTGCTCTGTGGCTCACAGCTCTGTGGGGTCTCTGGTGAAAGGGAGGGAGAAGTCCTGCTGAAGAAAAAGGGGTGCAGGGCTCTGTGTGGGGGAGAGAGATGTTGGAGATGACACGTGAAAATGTTGACCCAGCCTTGAGATAGACTTGAGAGGAGTCCACCAGGCAAACAGACCACAATGAGCACTATGCCTGTAGAGCCCTGGGGCAGGCAAACCTGCCAGGGTCGTGTGTGACCATGACTGCCTTTTCTTGAAGCCCTGCCAGCTTAGTCCCCGTCTTCCAGCACTGCTCCAACACGTGTGCCCTTTGTCAAAACTGGCCTGCCCTGCACTCACCTCGCGTAAACGGGAAGAAGATGATAACCGTTACGATAATTTGTGGAAGGTCAGGTGTTGTGTGGGTTTTTTTTTTCTTTTCTTCTTCTTCTCTCCTGCTGTCTCTGCATATACAGGTAAGCCCAGGTTTTCCCACAGGGGCACAGTAAAGACCCTCAACTCCTTTCCTTCAGCTAAGCATGTCTGATGACTTTCTATGGTCATTAGCCACTTCAGTGTAAAACGAGGAGATGGGTGGGGATTCTCAAGGGTTAAGTTTCACGTCTATCACTGTGGGGAACAGGCTCATAAATTGCACTGGAATCTGTCCTAATGATGCCCTCTCCCCACATGCAAGCTTGTGGTTTCAAAGCTGGTCATGGGAGCTAGCAGCACCACGTGCTTTACGTCAGACACGAACAGACTTGGGAGGAGCTGTCCTAGGATGGAGGGCTGGGGGTTGGAAACATTTTATGAATGATTTGCTGTGAGCAAGAGGAGAGTCAACTGCCTATTTGATTAATTTTTCAGCTCTGTGCAATGTTTTGTTCACAATTCCTTTTCTTGTCTTTGCTCTTTTCCTTCCTCCTTGCATTTCTTTGGTTCTCAAACCCTTTTTTCCTCCCTTCCTTTTCCATTCTTAATCCCCATCTCATATATGCACCCTTCCTCCTTTCCATTTTGCTTCTTCTCTTCAGTTCCCTTGTCCTCCTCCTTGTTCTCCCTTCCCCACCCTCCCTCCATCTCCAGGCTCCTCGGGAAGAAGACAATTTGAAGGCTTTCCGCTCTGCTCTCAGCTGAGAGGCTCCTTCCCTCAAGCCAATCAATGGCAGCCTTTCAGCCCCAGTGGGGCTTGGCAAACATTAGATCAATAAGTTATTAGCACCATTCTGTCAGCTGTAATGTGGAGATTGATCGGGGCCGGGGCTCCTGCATGCTGCCTGGCACTTCCCCAGCCTGATAAAGATGACAGATTAAGGGAATAAGAAAAAGGAATTAAGGAGTCTGGCTGTCAAAGCTGTCACGGGCTGGAGGAGCGCTGTTTTTTTCAGGGGCTGAATGAGTGCAATCGGACATTTGAATGGTGCTAAGGGTACAGCACCACCAGCAGCTCTGTTGGAAATCACTATCTTCAGCATTCACTTGTCTAAGGAAATGCTGGGAGGCTTGTAGAAGGAGCAGCCAGAGGAGGCGGAGTAGCTGCTCTGGGTGTTGGAGGGAATACCAGATTGCTGGCACAGACCACACGCAGAAGACTGGGCACCTTGGAGCCCACAGGGAGGTGGGCTGTCTCTGCCGCGTTACCTTACCCACCTTTGGGCACGGTCAGGCGTTGTGTGGCATTCCCCAGGACTGCGGGAGGTATCCGTGTCAGAGGAATGGCACCGGTTTTCATAGCTTTTTGTCACAGATCTATAAATTGAGGCCAAATGACCTTTGCACCAGAGGTTTGTGATCCCTCAAGAAAAACCCGATCCTCACTGTAACTGTGCTTAAGTGATCAGAAAGCTTGTTCTGATTTAACAAGCTGCCCCCTTCTCCTGTCTTGCCTACTAGAACGTGCTCCTTTCTAGAGCTCAGAAGCGAGTCTCCCAAAGGCCTGAAGTTCCAGCCCAACCTCCCAGCCTCATTCTTTGAATCTTTTCTGGAAGAGAGCGGGGATTCACAAGTTTGCAATTCCTGAAAAGCCTCTCTGCAGCACATAAAATTAATTCAGATCCCTCTCTTAAGTGCAGTATATCCTCTCCATGAGTGTTTTTCATACTATGAATATTTACCACCTTTCTGTGGCTTGGTGCATGCTGTAAAAATGAATTTTGTAAGAATCTAGGAGACAAGAGGATGCTGGCGCACCTTCTCTAATAAAGGGCCTCATTACAGACAGACAGGAGGATGTCTCCAGCATGACCTGCACCTCCCTCTGTGCAGGACGGAAATGTTGGACAGTCCTTTTGGGAGCTTGGCTCCAGCTAGGCAAACTGAGCGAGCGCGAGGAGGTGGGAAGTAGCAGGGTACTGTTTGCGTGGTAGGAGGAAAGGCAGATGGCCAAGTGGTTAGAGCTGAGAAAGGGGATGCGGGCTCCTTCTCAAGCCTAGGAAAGGATGGTTGGTATGTTATATGTTGGGAATGCTTATACTCAACTGCTGTCCTGTTACGTGCTCCTGCAGATTTCATGTATGCCACAGCTAACTCGTGTTTAGGAAGGGGTTAGTGACGCCAGGCCTACCTTTGGGGTGCTACCTTCTGTGTAATGCGTGGAGATCAGTGAGTGGTGCTCACCGACTTGCCTATCGGGGTCCCTCCCTGCTATGGAGAGGAGTGACTGCGCAACCGGTCTGCCAAAGTTAAGTTCTCCCAAAGTGAGCAGGAAAGAGAAAGATCTTTGATTGCTCGATATTGCATCCACCTTGCTTTGTAGTAAGAGACCGCTAGTGTGTCCCCATTCCTCCCTCCCACTTTGTTTCCATTTTTCTTCCTGTTTCCATGAGCTTCTTGTCACAGGGAACTTGAAGCGTGATGCTTAGGGAACGTTAGCAGATCCCTTGGTCTAGGCTGGGGATGGTCCTGAGCCAGGAGTGTCCAGCTGTTCTTACTGTTTGTTCTACCCAGACTGGTACAGCAGCTAGCGGAAGGATGCCTCCTGCCCTGGAGAGCTTGCAGTGCAAATCTAAATGACAACCAGTAGTTACGGCTGTGGAGACATAAAGGACTGTGAGAACCCAGTGCAATAGCTGAGGTTTGAAGCCTGCTGCCTGCCGTGTCCCTAAGCCATTAAGTTGGGAGGAGGATGCTACCTTTATTTTGCAGCTGTTTTGACATCCCCTTTGCAGAGATACAGCAGTATTTCCCCCTCCATTGCCAGAACTAACCGTGCCCCATGAGCTGGCATGCACCGGTATTGTTCTAGGATCCCAAGTCCCAAAAAGCCCACTGCTTCCCTTCCCCCAGCTTCCTCAATATTTTTTTTTTTCCATTCTCGTTGCCCTCAGTTAAATTATGGCCCGTTATTCCCATGACCTTGCGCTTCACTCTCCCTTTGTTCCATTGATTCCTGCTGGCAAGGGATGGGGCCGATGTGCAGCCAGATTCCACGCTGCTGTGTGCAGCCCACTGTGTGGCCCCTTGCACGCCAGCCTTTGTTGAGAGCAGCTCTGGGCCTGCTGGGACTCGTCAAGCTGGTGCAGCTTCTCACAAAGGCACAAGCCCATCGCTGGGGAAGTCAGTCTCCAGGGTCCCTACAAACCTGTCACATTCGGCACAGGAACAGGCTGAGCAGCAGGGCTGGAGCACCAGGGTTGTCTGAGCAGAGCAGCTCCTCTGGTGGCAGCCTGTTTGTGCCAAAGGAAAGGGGAGAGCTGAATAAACGGAGATGCTGCCAAGACATTTCAGACTGGTCGGTGGGAATTGTCATCTCCAGGGTTTAAGTTTGATGGGGGAGTTAAGAGCAAGGGGAGGATGTTCTCCTCCTCTTAAAATAATGTGAAAGGAGGTGAAAAAATGACTCTCTTCTTGCTAGCTGTTGGCTCTCTGAGCCTGGGTGATTTCCCATGTAAATTGGCTCATTTCTCTGTTTACTCAGGACTTCTGAGTCCAAGAAGCTTTCAGAGCAAACCCAATGATATGGATAGGGAGCGTGAGATAGGTTTTGATCTCTTCCCATTGCGTCTGTAGCATAGCACAGTGCAGAAAAACTCTTTGCGGTCCTTTGGCTGTAATTGGGATTCTCTTCTCTATAGTCCACCCGTTTAACGGCATTGGGAGGGCAAAAATATTGGGACAACCTAATATGTGTTCATTTCCCTTTCCCAGGTGAAACCCACTAGGACATGGGCTCGGTTCTCACCCTGCCTTTGATGCAGTGTGTGTCCTTGGTGCATCCTCTCTGCTGCAGAGAGTGGAGATAAAGTCCCTCCTTCTTTGGGGAAACCTAGAGATAGGTTTTCTAATCTTCCCAGCTGACTTAGGCTCCCAAGTCCTCTCTTCAAAGCTGATAATGAGGCTTGGGATTCTTAGATGTGTTGGTGAACATGACTGTTAAGGCACCCAGCGCTGACGGGGTGAGGATTAGGGGCAGTGCGGTGAACAAAGCACTGTTACTTCTAGGTGACATTTCCACCCATGGCTTCTAATCAGCGTGTCTCAAGTCCAAAGAAGGCTGTGGCTAGATAAAACCGACGTTACCCTGGCTACCACACAAGCTTGGTTTATAGTGTCATGTGCACATACTTTCTCTTTATGGTTGCAAAGCCACTGGGTGGTGCTTCCGTGTGGCAGCAGAAGTGCTGTCCTCCAGCCGACCTGCTCTCCTGGCCTGACTCTATTCGTGTTTCCCTGTGGAAGTGCAGCAGGTGAGTGCTGGGCTTTCTCTTCCCATGAAAGAGGAGAAGAAATCCACTTCGATTTCTAGATCTTTGGAGAAAATATTTGACTTTGTTTCCAAAAATTCCTCTGGATCACTTTTTCTGTACCGCCTTGTCAGGCCAGCAGGAGCCTCGAAGGTAATGCAGGATCTTGGGACCTGCACGGGAGACCTGTGGGGGGGGGTGTGTGTGCGTGGTCGGGGCTGTCGCATTGGTGGCAATAAGTCATCAGTATGCTTGGGGCTTCCTCTAGCACTCCTGGCTTGTGTTATTGCTTGGCCTAGCTTCATAACATTCCAGGTCTACTGATAATGTCTTTCATTTTCAGCTTTAATATTAAAAAATGCCCTGATTTGGCTTCCTTTCAACTGAAATGCTTTGTAGAAAGCAGGAGAGAGGAGGCAAAGGCAAGGATGGTGGGGAGGGGGGAAGGAAAAAACCCAAGTCCTCCCCCAACTATTGCTCCCCATCCTCTGTCTAAGGTGGAGTGCGTGGGCTGAGCAAACAGCTCTCTCCTGGTTTTCTGGTCCATGAGCAACAGTGCACTCTAAATGCACAACCTGTGTCTGTGAGGGTGGTAGGGCATCCAGAAACTACACCGACAACTCGTTTGCAAGACGTGCTTGGTTTTGCTGCTGCTGCAGTCAGGGGGAGGCAGACTGGATGCTCCCACACCAGCACCTTCGACCAGCGTCCCGCTTCTCTGTGCGTGAGTGCCGAGAGCGGTTGGATGAACGGCACATGGACGTAAAGGGATGAGTTTGGAGTACGGGGTCCTGTAAAAGGGCGCGTGTGCAGCAGCTGTAAGTGGTATGCCGAAGCCGTGCGTATGGTTTAAGTTGTAGAGAGGCAAGGATTGGTGCCGTAATACAAATACACTGCCGTTTAGGTTGTACCCCAGAATCTGTGAGTTTACTAAATAAGTAGTGAAAATGTGACCTGCCTCTTCGCTGCTTTGCAACTAAGAAAGCGAAGAAGAGAACACGACTTCTTACAACGCTGGGCTGGAATTCAAAAGATTGATATTCAGCCTTGTGCTCTCCTACTGACTCAATAAATTTGGGCCAGATTGTTAGATCTTTGTGCCTCAATACTGGCTGCTGCTGATAATTATTCCCTTTTCCTTGCTTACTGTCTTATCTTGTTGATTTAGTCCCCACACTTCTGGGGGCACAGGCAGACTCTGACACATCCCAGGACTTTGCCTTAAATGAAGGCAAAAAAAGGGAAAAAAAAAAAAGAATAATCTTTTTCTGATCTAATTCAGTGCCAGAAAAACTGCTGGGGGTCAGCCCGAGTACAAACTCAGTGTGTGGGATTTGGTGCTTTGGTACGACGTGAACCTGAGAGGCTGGAAGGAAAAGGCTGCAAATCACCCTAGAGATTAATGGGCTGATGTGGGATTTCTGGAGGGCCACGTTCCAATCTCGACTGCGAGACATCAGGGACCTTCCCGTGTGGCGTGCCGCCGGTGGCAGGCTGTCACACCTGCCTGTCGGTGCAGCTGCCAGCTCACTTGCGCGTGTGCCGAGAAGTGGGTGTTTCGAAGACCGGTGGGGCGTGGGTCTGACGGAGCTGGCGCCGCTTCGGTTGCTGCACGATCTTGGTCTTCCCCTGCGCAAGTGCAGCCGGTTGGGAGTGAAATGGGACTTGCAACCTGTCCTGCTGACGTGTCTGGGAATAGCAGGGCATGGTGCTAGTCGGAGCGAATGTCTGCTGGCAGATGGGCGCGTGGGGGTGGGAGTGGAACAGCGAGAGAGAAGAAGTGATAGGAGGGTAATGAAGTGCCTTGGCAGAGTTGTGAAATCAAGGAATCTTTACTGCTCATATTCTAACTGCTGTCACATGTAACTGGTGCTTCTGTCACTAGTTCTTCCATGGAGTCTCTTCTTCCTGAAGTACATAAGAACAAGCCCTGTTGGGTTTTGGAGGCTGGGAGGGGCGAGCTGAGCAACGGGACTTTGTTGTTTCAAAGCCACAAATCCCGGATGAGAACAATTCTGAGGAGGATATATGATCTTGGCCTCCAGCGCTGAGGGTTTGCAGCATCAGACTAACATTTCCAGGAAAATCAACATGAAGAATGAAGAGTTCCGTGGGGAGGGCGCTTGTGACTCTCTTTGTGCTGTGTGGCCAGGTACTTTCTAGCTGTGATGCTGGCTTGGCAAGCTGATACTGTCTGTGGCTTTGGAGGAGTTATTTAAAGGGTAAACTGAGGCAGGAGGATTGATAAAATTCAAATGGCATTGAAAGGCTGACTCAACACCTGGAACGTGAAGTCCTGAGAAAACTGAAAGCGCTATCGCCGCCTGACTTTATCCTTTCCATCTGCTTTCCAGTTGCCACTGTTTTGTTGGATTTACCTTGGTTTTGGCTATGGGTGGCTGCAAGCCTCTGCAGTTGTTTCAGAGTGCCAGTTTCTTTAACAGGCTGGGTGACAGGGTCATGGCAAGATCAGATCGGCGGCAGCTTGGGCTCTTTAAAACCTTGAAATGCCACTTGTAACTTTACAGAGTTCCAGCACTGCTCTTTGGATAAAGGCACTGCCTGGCAGGCTCTGCCCTCGGCACGTTTGCTGCCTGCTCTCGGCACTGCTCAGCCTGTGGCAGCCACGGGTCTGTGCCCTGGATCTCGTGATAAATACAATGCCAAGGCAGGAGCCTGGGCTCGCTTAGCTGAACTCAAAGTAATCTGGAGTGATTCTGAGTATGAGGGACAATTGCTTGGCTTAAAACGTCCCCTGGAACATAAATAATTTTGTTGTTCTTACAAATAGCACCAAGGGGGTTTGTAACCTTTCTTAACCAACACACTTTGGGCAAATCGCAGCAGCTTTGCATGCGTGTTGGCTCGCAGGCAGGTACAACGTGTATGGCTCAAATATGGTGCTTGTTTGTGAGATTTATTTTTTTTTGCTTTATTTTAAGATGCTGCATCTTTAACAAGCCCTTGATAGATGAGAATTTGATGCTTGCAGTGACAAACAGTCTCTTCCTTCCTGCCCATATGCAACATCATGCTTTCAGTTTCCCCAGCATTATTATGGGAGGATATTGATTTTAAATCTGTTCGGGGACGCTGTAATTGTATATTGGGTATTTTGTGTTGGTTTGTAGGGCTGCAGTAATGCAAAAGGCTTGAGTGTTTCCGTACAATCTAGAGGGGGAAGATTGCTAAGGACCTTGAGGTTTTGAAGGAGGAGGGGGGAGGAAAAGGGGGGGAGAGAGAGATTGAGAGAGAGAGAGAGAGAGATACTGTGGGAGGAAGATTCAGAGATCTGTTGTTCTTTTTTTTTTTTGTGTGTTGTTTTTTTCCTCCCCTTTCTCTCCCCCAGTTGCTTTGCATCAGGGCATGAAAGGAGTGGAAACACCAGGGGGACAAAAGGCAACAGAACAAATGATGAAACTCAGTAAGGAAATCAACTGGATTCAGAATTCATAGCTTTAAAACGTTGCATTGATCAGTGTGTGAACAGTCATTATGTGCTTTTGGACTGCGTGATTAGGAAAGCAGATCAAGGCTCTCAAGATGATGATTTTTCTTACTTTCATTTTTTTTTCCTCTGCCTGTAATATATGTGTGCGTGTGAGTGTGCGAGAGAGAGAGAGAGAAGCAAAATACCAAAGTCTCTCTGGTTGCTCCTGCAAAGAGGAAAGTACAAGCTTATCTGATACTCAGGTTTCTCATCTCTCTTCTAGATGAAATTTTAGGCAAGAGAAGAGTATGTTCTCCCAACAGCAGCAGTGAGTGTCCTTTAGAAAGCAAGAAAGCCAGAAGTGAGTCCCCAAAGGGTAAGTGCTGCTTCTCGCTCTCCCATCCCCTTCCCCTTTCTTCTCCTTTCTTAAGAGTGGAACTTAATTGAAATTAAGGAGGGAGGGAAGGGAGGGTTTCAAGAGGCAGTGGTGCGGGAGCTGTAAGTATCCGGCACTGAGGGTGCATGAAGGAGGCTACCAGTGCTTTCTTTATCTAATCGGAGGGAAGCTTGCAGTGCGGGAAAAGGATTGCCTCTTAATGAGAATAATTGCTTTATGATTAAAAAAGCAAGCTGCAGCTTTTGAGGTGGGTTTTAGGGGTGTTTCTACTTTTCAGGCAGAATGTCTTGATTACATGTTTAATATAAAAGATAGACACCGGCTTATCATACTGGCATCTGTTCCTTTAAAGGGAAAAAAAGAAGCCTAGCAGGGAGAATAGGGCTGCCTAGTTCTTTCTTATGCATTTATGGCACTGTTCCTATAGAGATGGAATCTGCAGAAGGTTTCTCTTTTTAGCCTTTTTTTTTTTAATCTCATTTGTCTTATGGTTCTTTCCTATAAATGTGATTTTTAAACTTTCTTTATGACTGGCAAAGTGGTGTGTGGCATAGAGCCTGCAGTTAATGAGTTTGTCTCCAGGTTGGGTAAATGAGGTTTGCAGGCCGTTCACTTAAAGGCTTTGTTGTTAAGTTCAAACTAATTAGCTGTCAGTAATACCCATCTCGGTCACTGTGCTTAACCTGCCCTCTTTGGTGACTAAAAAAAAATAATAAAAAAATAGAAGCAGACTAGCTAGCTGTCTGAAGCTAGATCCTGTTTCGTGGTTTTGGAGTTCAGCAGCTGAGACTCTTCAAGGTGTATATTCTGAATAACTAATCCAGGGAATCTCAAAGGGGTCTTTTTGAAGCAATTTGTCCTGAAGCCTTCGTAAACCACATGCCTTATATTATGCCATATAAAGATACATTGTTAGGGACCTGTACTGCATCCTAATTTCACATAATGTTCCTCTATATTGTCTCGTCTTGACTCCTTGTCCCCAAATGATGATCTGAAAGGCAGCATATTCTGAGAGGATGCTGAACGCGAGTGTCACTTAATATAATATTGCTAACGCCACCTAAGAACGTGCTAAATATTTTCTTTCGTGTAACTCTCTCCTGCCTGTTAACTCTTTAATACAAGTAAAAGCACCGTAGCTTTTTCCTGGGCTTTTCTGAACCATGTAAAGAGAAGCCCTATATACTGCTACTCTTTACCTGTCTGTCTGGATTTTTTCTCATCTGCCCTATTCCAGTTATCCTTGAAATGTTTCTAGTAGATGTATGCAGTTAAGTTCCAGCAGGATGCTTCTGTGGATTCTGAAACGCATTGGTTATATAGGGGCATGAGACTCCTGTAGCACGCTTGATACGCCTGCGCTTCATCTTGGCTGTTTCTGCTTAGTCTGTATCCTTTGTAATTCCACGGCAGTGCATATGCCCAGGAACTCAATCCAGGTAGCAGCAACCTGTGTGGCCTGGCTGAGAATGGGCTAAACGTTAATCAAGCCATCTAAAAACAAACTGCTGCCTTTGGATTCACCCTACTAACGTGGCTGAGCTTGTCCAAATTGATGTTTTTGCAATGGGAGCAGCAGGGTCGAATAATCTCATTCGGTTTCTTTCCTCTGGCCTTCCCACCATGTTCATGTACTTGAGTGGGCTGAGTGCAGCATGAGGCAGGTAAGCAGCCTTTGGCTTTGCAGTGTGCGCTCAGGATGTAAATCCTGCTCCGTGACTCGGGGATTCCCCCAACTCATTAAGAGAGGGGTTCCTAGGAAGTCCTGAATAAAAGCAAACTTTCATTTTCTACTCCCACTTTTTTCTCAGAAAGCCTTCCCTGCCCTTTAAAAGAGTGTGAGATGGAATGGAAATTCTGAGCCTTTTACTATTCTCCCATATTACCTGTTTTTTATTATATTAGAGCACTGGGGAACCCCCGTTCTCTCCAACACTGTGGCAGGCGTTTGAAGCCTAGGCTGCGCTGATGCTAGAATACCATCGCAACGGTTGAGGGGCTGAATAGGGGCAGAGACTTCTGTGCTCTTGGGGGCTTTATCTACCCACCCCCTGCTATGAGGAGGGGGACAAAGGAAGGGCTACAGCCAGTCTTCTGGTGCCTGAGGCCCCAAACAGTGAGAGCACCTTGCAGCTGAGAACTCCCAGGAGACTCCCCATCCTGCAGGCAGTCAGGCAGCGTTCCCCTGGCTGGCCGGGAGGGAGGTGATCCCCGGGTTCCCAGCTCTACGCTAAGGAGCTGCTTGGAACCAGGAGGATCCGCGTGACGAGCCCTTTTCAAACACAATGGACCCTAGTGGCTAGTTACCTGGAATTTGGGAACTACTGCTGGAGAGTAGTGCTGTGAAGTGTGAGACTGTGCTGGAGCCCCCAGCTTGGCGGGGACCCAGATGCTGCGAGTACAGTTTGTGATTTAGGAGTGGGAAGGGAAACAAGGACCGACTGGAGTTTTGTAGCCTTGTGTAGCCCCATGCTGTCCTCTGGTAGGAGCTAGACCTGCAGCATCTCCCTGGGACACACTGCTCCCGCTTCTCCAGCCCGGTGGCGTGCCTCGTGTGGGTGCCGGTCCTCCACCTTTGGCACTCTCCTGCAGTGGCGTGCAGCTCAAGGTGGAGACTCCCCCTCTCTGTCGCACGCCGGCTGTGAATGCAGCTCTTGCTCAGGGCAGGGCTGCATTGTCTCCCAAACAGCCTTTTGAAGAGGAGAAGTGACCCCGTGCCCATGGCACATCTCGTGCTGCTGTGGCTGCGCCTGACAAGGCAAGGAGAACAGAGGCAGCCAAGTAAATCACTCCCTCTCTCTGACTGAGCGAATAAACACCTGTAGGGCTGGAAACCCTTCCAGCGGGGAAGCGGTAACCTTCCCTTCCCCCCTCCCCAATGCTTGCAGCGTGCGCACCAGAGATCAAAAGGGAGCCCTATCTCGGTGGAAACAGGGCCGCGCCGGCGCTGCTGTCAAACAGAGCAGAACATTCTCGCGTCTAATATGGAAATGCAGGCATATCAGAGGCTGGGAGCGAGGGCTGTGCTGGCAGGTCACGGAGGAAGCTTTCTCCCCGGGAGACAATTCCCCAAGTAAAACCCTCGCTCCTGCGGCAACGGCGTGTCTGGAGATCTGCGTCTCCGATACCTTGAGACATGGAATAAAACTGAACGATTGCAAAAAGAGAAAAATCAGTAGGACTATTTTGGTTCCTGTTTGAACTGCTGAAAAATAAACCCGGTAGAAGCCTCATCACTTGGGAAGATTTGAAGCTAGACTGGACTAAGTGCTGGAAAACAATATTGCACTCACCCCCTGGGGTGGGCCGATGAGCTCATACGCTGCTCCTTCTGCCATTCGCTTTCCTTTGCTATTGTAGATCATTTAAACCAAAACAAAACCTTATTGCGTCTTTGATTAATGAAGTAGACCAGAACCAGAGCTGGACTACAGCTGAGCAATTGAGATCCAGCCTCTGCCAATTTGTTGCTCTTCTTTGGGGGGAGGTACCCATTCGTTGGTCGCTTTGGCAGCTGTCCAGTCAGGCCAAATGAAGAAACCGTGTTTGGCCCCGTTCTCGCTAATGACTTCACTGCCCCCCAAGCCCGTACTGCTGAATACGGGGGCGGTGGGCGCAGGCCCTCCCTGCCCTGGCACGTGGCAGCTCAGGCAGCAAAGACCCTGGAGCTAAGACTGGCTATGAACCTGGCGTGACGTGCTTCTGCAGGGGCTCCTTGAGCTTTTACTGTGGGTCCGCAAAGGGAGCCTTGGCCTGTCACGGCTTTGCTGTAGCAAAGGAGGGGAGACAGACAGGCTGGGTGCTCCTGGCTTGTCTGGGGTTGCCTGGGGAGGACGAGATTTATACAAGCTTGGTGAAAAGGTTGTGCAGCAATGGCATGTCCTTCAGGCTGAGCAGAAAAATCTGTGTCTTTCAAGAGCCTGAATTCCCTGTGTCTGCTGCCATCAGGACCCTGTAGTGCCGGTGGAGGACGGGAAAGGTGGGCTCCCCTTGGCTTGGGCAAACAGGGAGGCATGCTGGAGAGTGTGAAGGCCAACAGATGCCTTCCCAGTAACTGTGCCAGAGTCCATTTCACACCTGGCGGCTGGAAGAGATTTGGCGAGATCAGTCTCCCGCATTACCCCCGGTAATGACAAAAGCAGACAGCAAAGCTTCAGCAGAGCTGGAATTATCACTGGCTGAGTCATGTGAAATCTTCCAAGTTTTAAGTGTGGAAATCCAGCCTTTCCCTGGACGGCTCCTTCCTCTTAGCCTCCCCTTGCCACCCCCGTTCTCCCCCCCCGCCTTGCACCTGAAATCTGCTCTGTGGCTGATCGGATAGAGTTTATNACACAGCTGTGGGGAAAAAAAAAATAATCGCTGTTTTTCTAAATCAAGTCTGTGGCATGCGGCTTTCCTCCTTAGACCTTTGGTTAAGAGCATCAGAATGGAACTGAAACAGTTGGTGCACTTCTGCATTCCTGGAGGAGGCGGCAGGAGCAGCAAGAGAGCAGAGGAGGATGTGGGAATCTGTCCGCAGAGTGATCTGGCAGGAAGGGGATGTGGAAGGGAATTCTGCCCCCCACTCTCCCGCTCCTTCCCCTGGTGCCTTGCAGGTTTGGGTACCGGTAGCAGGGAGTGGGAGGGAGCAGGCATGGCATGGCTGTCGTCTTATGCAGCCTCTTTTGGGTCTGGTTTCTAAGCGTGGTGCACGCAGGACAGGATGGGGACCCAGCTCCTGATACTAGCTAGCTTGAAGCAGGCCATGAACCTGTGATTTACACGGGAAGCCTGTGGTCCCTGAGATGCAGATGCATGTCGCTGGGGTAGAGATCAGCGGTTGCAGATACGGCCACAAATTGCTATGCTGATTGAGAGTCCTCGCTGAGCTGGGTGCCTGACCTGAGTTGGAGGGGACTGAAGTAATTTCCCTTTTGCAGAGGAAGAGTGCCTTGGGAGCCCGTGATGCAACCCCTTTTGATTGAAACTTTGTGCAGCTCAGGCTCTTTATTATTCACCTCACCTATGTTTTGGGGAGGAGTTAGTTTCATTACAGCACGCGAAGGTTGCATCCGCAAAATCCGAGCCCCTGTATGCTTGACTTTGGTGGGCAGACAGCACTTGGTGCTAATGGCCTCTCATTCTGGCCAAGGCAGGAGTGAATCAGTCCCTAAACTGCTGTAGCACGTGTTACAGGTACTCGGTCTCTTGGACTGTGTTTGCCACAGGTTGTCTTTCCCGATAGCTAGCTTAGGGGCCTTTCTCTCACCTGACAGAGATCCACAGCTCCTTTCCAAGCAAGGTGTCCAGTGCCTGCACGCTGGTTGCAGTGCTGACGCCTGTGCTCAGAGCCACCACTATGAGTGCGGAGCCAGTCTGGCAGCAGAGTCCACCTGCCACGAGCCCTGAGGGACTCTGTCTGCGAAATGAGGTGGATGAAGGAGCACAAATCTGGGGCACACGGTAGGGTGGTCTTGTCATTCACTGAACGCAGCGGTGGTCTTGTGACTGCAGCATGGGGGGAGCCCTTCCCTCTCCCTCCCTTCCCTTCTGCCTGTTTAGATTGTTACTGGGAGTTCCTCCCTGAGTAATGAAAAGGTTTTGCCTGTGGGGAAGATCCAAGATAAAATAGTGTTAGAGCAGCCACTGCCAAGGCGGAGAACGGTAATTACTCTGAGTTCTGCTTACAGTAAATACAAAGCCTCTGTGGTTTTATCTCCCTGATTGTTAGGCTGGGATCCCTGCTGCCCAGGGAGCAGGCAGGGCCTTCCTCAAAGCCCTCCCTCCTGGGCTTAGCAGTCATTCCGGGAAGATGGAGAGGTAGGCATGTTGGGTCTAATTTTAATGGCCTCAGGTGCTGCAGTAAGTACAGATCCGAAACAACCTGCTTTTGTGACTTCCCTCCGAGAGCTGGGCAGGTGGACTGTCATCACTGTCTGTTAGGTGGTTGTCGGCATCACCTACGCAGGGTGCTTGCACGTCTCTGACATTATTGCGTCCTTGTGCGTGTTCAGAAAGGTGGGGGAAGAGACGCGTGTCTAATCAGATACTAGTTGGAAAAAAGAACTCACGTTCCCTGAGATGAAAGGGTGAGAACCTGGTGAACTCTTTCATCCTGCCTGTCCTCTTTGGCACCTTGGGGGTAGAGAGCTTGCTGGTAATTTTGTGTGGTAATGATGCTTTTTAAGCTTTAGGGGAAAAAATAAAAAGTTGTTTGTGAGTTTTTTGGGTGCTGTGGCAATTGAAGCTATAGACTTTTCTCTATATATAAACGCGCTCGTGCTTGGAGGTTTAGCAAATTGTAGGCATGTCTTGACCGCCTTTAATGGTACATCTCGAAGCACAAGGAGAGCTGCCTTTGGCAGTTGGGTACGTCAAGTTCAGTGGGTACGCTACAGAGCTGCGGGAAATTGTGCTAATATCCCTCTGCCTCCCTTTCTCTTTCTTCTGCACTATCCCTCTGCTTATGTGATATTTCTCTCTGATAAAAAGACTGCATCTTTCTGCTCCTCAGAAAACTCCCACACGCCTCTGCTTGAGGACTCGGTGACTCAGATGACCCCAGAAGAGCACTATAGACGCATGATGTCAGCACTGAACGAGCACGGCACGTTTGAAGAGCAGCAGCAACAACGTCTCTACCAGCTGGCCAACAGCATGGCAGTGCCCAGCCATGGAGGTACGGGCTCTTACAAATGGGAGAAGGGGCTCGCTTTGCCGTTTGGCATAAGTCTTGTAAGATGTCCTGAACCCCTGTGTGCACGCAAGGAGGATTTATGGGCTGCAGTGTTGCATGTTTATCATGCAATGAATACAGCTGGTGCTAAAGAATATCCTACAGTGTTTCTCCCACCATCTCTGTGGGGACACCTACCCTCAGCCATCTATAAATGCTACTCCCTTCTGTAGCTGTCTGCTGGGGCTACGCGTTCATTTACTGGAACAGTAAACTGGTGGTGAGGGAGGTCCTTTTCCTCCATGGTTTCAAGAGTTCGTGTCAATCTGAATATTCAGGACCTGTGATGTGCGTCTTATTTGAGTCATAGTGTGGAGCAAGGGGAATGAGTGTTGGCATAATGCCGGGGGTGTGTGAGATGTAGGCAGTGCCAGCTACCTCTGCCGTTTAGTGACGGGATCTGAAACAGCAAGGTGATGTTGCAGGATTTGGTTAAGCATTGATAGTGCTAGGTTTAAAAAGTTTGTGCAGTAGTTGCTACACATAGACATAGCATAAATAGGTGTTAGAGACCTTTCACCTTAATGAGAATTAGATGTCTTACAATTTTACGGACAACTAAAATATGCAGATAAAGCTAAGCTGCAGTGAGGACAGCTTAACAGGCAAATGCTGAAGGCCGTGGGACAGGTTCACCCATAGTATGATCTATTGAAAGCAATGATGTTTACATCACCAAGGATTGATCTGGTCCTTCACCAGCCAAAACCAGACCTGCTGTGGAATCGTGAGGGGAAGCGTTGCTGAAAGGGAGAGCACTTCTATGCCCAGCGTATGCTCGCTTAGTGAGGGCTTCCTCAGGGCATTGCTGTAAGGACCCTGCAGGTCGCAGCTACCAGCACTGAAACTGTCCCCAGACCTTCCCAGGATGGTCTGGTCCTCTGAGGTTGAGCTGGGTGCTAGGGATAGCTGAGGGACCCTTCTTTATTTAAGCCTGTTGTGCGCACTGCCGGTTGTGCCTCTGTACCTGCCTGTGTGCTGTTTCTAGGCTTTAGCAGCACAGGAGTGTTTCTGCACCTGTGGGAAGATGCTGCTATTCTGCTCTTTAAAGGGAGACCGGTGCTTGTACAGCTACGTTAATGCTAGGGGGAAAACATCCCAAACCTGGTCCTGAAGCAGCCTCCTCATTAACAGATACCATTGTCTAATGCGGCTGCCTTGTCCTGGGGCCGGAGTGGTGTCCTGGGGGGATAGTGGTCCTGCAGTACCAGGATCTAATGGGTCCCCTGTGGGTTGAGGGATTGCTGGTAGGTTTCTCCTGGGTTGTGGAGGCTGAATCCAGCTCGACTGCAGCGTCCTGCGCGGTGCCTAAAGGGGGCACCAGGCAGTTACAGGTTCCACCCTGCGAACCGCTTGGCAGCGCGCAGGAGCCGCAGGCATCCCTCCACAGGATAAGGGCTCCTCAGCCCCTTCATCTTCCCTGGGGCGAGCCAAGCCTGCTGGTGCTGGCTCAGCTTGCTCCAGAGCCAAGCCGTGCGTTGTACCGGAGTCCTCTTGCAGGAGCGAGGGGTGAGGGAAGTGACCGGGCTCTCTGGATCAGCAAAGACAGGGAGGTGGAAGAGGTGACGCTGTTCCAGTCTTGGAAGCAGAGGGTTCAAGCATCACTGAAAAGCAGTGCTCTGCAGGAATTTGTGGCCCCTGTGCTGCTTCCTACCCAAGGCGTGGAGGGCTGACACGTACCTGCCTGGGTGATCGGTGGAGGGAGCGCAAGCAACGTCGGCGAAGCATCCAGCAAGAGCTGGAGGAGAATCTCCGGTCTAGAGTGTAAATCCCCAGGGCTCCTTGTTAGGTTAATGAAGAAGCTGTCTTCTTTTCCACTCTGTTTGATTTGATTGGCTTCTCTGGGGGCAAGAAGGCGATTCCTTTTGCTGTGGAGTAAGGATTTGCTTATCAGCAAAAGCGTGGCATAAACCTGCGCTGAGGCACACCACAGCGAACGTGGCCCATGCTTCTGTTGGGGTGTTCAGCTGTCCCAGACGTTACGGAGAGGCAGAGCTCCTGCGAGCATGATGAATAGGTACAGGGCAAAGCACAAAGGGTGACACTTGCAGACGTGCAAATAATTAATATTAACCGTGGCATGCAGGTCTGTGTAGGCTGGCTACAACAGAGCACGTACTCAGCACAAAACACGTTACGTGTTCCGGCACTGTACTTTAAGACCACTGAACCTGGGTGCCGGGTGGCTGCCAGCCGTGTGGAACACGCACATCCAGGCAGAGTATGTGCTGTAGAACAGCTGGTATCACCCCCTTCTCCCCCCATGTAACGAGCAAAGTAGCTCATTACATTAAAAGCCTGACGTATTTTTTATGATTATGATTAAATTGTCTCATCAGCATTTGTTAGGTTGAGGGGTCACACTGAGGTTTTGGGGTGGGCAGGGGGAGAGAAGGAGTCTGCACGGACACTCTCTCGTGTAACATCGACAAGACAAAACTCCGTGTATTTTGGATTGTCTCCACACCACAGGGCTCTGGTTGGGCTATAAATTATTAGTGCCGGTACAAAGCGCAGTTTATCTGCGGGCTCACATGGAGGCACCAATAACATTAATAATTTAAAAAATGTTAATAATTTAGAAATCTTTTTTTTTTAATTGCTTTTCAACCCGCCCCCCCTCCTCCGCCCCTGTTCTCCCAGTGGCATTCATCCCACATTCTGAATTCAGTCTGTCTCCGTGCCTGGAACCTCCATCCGCCAGCGTCCCACTGTCAATCAATCTGATTTCCCAACTGTCAGAGTGCAGGATTGTAAATAACAGATCCTCGGGGGGGCCTGGGCGAGGGGGTAGGGGCGCAGGGGAGGGAAGGAGGGAGAGAAAGGAGAGGAGAGGGTGTGCGTGTGGGGGGTTGTTGCGGTCATTCAGGATCAATGCGGCTTCTGGAACTGGCTGCGTGCCAGACTTCTAAATTACAGGCGCTGTGGCAATAAGGAGTGACCTGGGTTTTTCAGATAATTAATTTATAAACATTGAAGGTGCATGGTCCCCGGCTCGGAGAATTCTCTAGGCCTTTTTATGTGATCTGATGGGGTTTGTTGTTTCACTATTTCTTACATGCTTTTGCACAATTGCAAAATTGTACGTCATTTTAATGTTTGTCCCCTCAGTTGGGGGCGCGGGGACGGGGATTGTGTGTGCATAATGTGGCTGGAACTGTTCAGGTAGCGATGTCCTCCTTACTGCCAGCAAAAACAGCGGCTGCGTAACCGTTTCCACCCCTACTTGCGGTTCTACCATGGGGCTTCAGCCCTGACCATCACCAGAATATTTGAGGAAGTGATTGGTGAAGCTGAAGCTGGGCTGGGCACATCTTGTGACTAACAGGAATATGGATGGGGCTGGGATTTCCAGATCCAAAGGAAAACAGCGTGGTGATATAAAGGAAGGCAAGGAGGTGGAGAGTGTATCATCACCAGGGTTATGCAACGCTCTTGTATTAGCCTAGCTTGATGAATCTGTTGTGGGGAGAGGACTAATGTGCTGCTGGGCGTGGAGTGCTTTGAAATCTCGGTATGGAAGTTGGTCCTGACCAAGGTGTGTTCATTGAGACCAACCCTCCTCTCCCCAGCTGTGTTTTGGTTTCCTTTGGCAGAGGGGTACACAGTGAGCGTATGAAGGAGGTTTCCTCTAAGCGTGCATCTCTGTGCAAGCGTTTCCTGTGTATCACGTGAATGGCAGCAGAGGTTTTGTTGTGTATAGGGTGTTTTCAAACAGGCGGAGGAACTGAGGGACTCCTGATGCTTTACTGTGAGGCAGCAGCGCTGGAAAAAAAGCCTCTGTCAGTGCAGCTGTTCTGGGGGTCCATGTCAGTGGACCTTCTCATAGGTCTGTCCAGCCGTGGTGTTCCCTCAGAAGGCAAGCACAATAGCAAGCCAGCTCTACTTGCATCACCTGCTCTTCCTTGGAGTACACTGTGGTCACCATTAACGTGTGCTTGTGGTGTATCTGGCCATGCCTGCATTGTCCATCACACAGCACTCGCGCGGGCAGCTTGTCTGCGCTGACACCCACCCTGGAAAGACCAGACGTGTGTAGAACCTGTCCCGGCACAGTCCGCCTGTGTAACAGGTAGAGGGTTCTGCAGTGGTATCACAGGTTTAACAAGGGGTGCATCTCTTTCTGAGCTGCAGCCCCTGATCTGCTGAAAGTGGTGTGCCTAAGGCTGGAAAGGGGCCCCCTTCTGTACCCCGTCCCCATCACCGCTCTGGCCCTGCCCTTTCCCACAGCGGAGCTGTGCTGGGCAGCTACAGCCCTTTTGGGGGGCCAGCTGTCACCCTTTGCCCAGGCGAGGGCTGCAGCATCCCCCAGGGTGCAGGCAGCTGCTGGGGGGTGTTCAGCACGCTTAGGAAAAAGCCCTTGGTGCTCTGCAGCGGTGTGGCCCCGCTGCTGGGCCGTACCTGCTACCAGGGCTGGGTGCTGGGGAAGGTGAGCTGGGGAAGGCAGATGCTCCCCAGCCGAGGGAGTCGGGGCCACCCAGAGTAACAGCCCCCCACCCCCTGCTTTGGGGGGGGGAGATGCTGGGGAAAGGATTCCCACCGCCTTCCGCCAGCTCTCCCCACCGGCGGTTTCGGGCCGTGGGCTTTTTGGGGGGCCGCTGTCCGGCCGGGGGTGCCGGGCGCAGGGCGCTGCCGGTGGCAATCCCCGCAGCCCTAAACTCGGCGGTGCCCAGCGAGGGGCCTGCGGATCGCGGAGCCGCTGCACGGC
>VWZZ01005047.1:106541-123050 GCA_013399095.1 Psophia crepitans
CCCTGCAAGCAAGCTCTGCCTGCCTTGCTTCCAGGCATTGTCATCTTCCCCAGCCCTCAAACCCACCTCTTCCAGCTTACCTGCCACCTTGCATCTGCCCTACCCGTGCTGGCCAGCATCCCCCACCCCTTCTCCAGTTGTACTCCTTTCCACTGACCCTGTGGCACTTCCTGCTCACGTCCCTCTTCCCGTCTCTCCTGACGGTGCCTCTCTGCCTCACTTACAGCTTTTCTCTCCAGAATTAAAGATCACCCTGTGTCCCGGGTAGCACAGTGAGTTTCTGCAAGGCATGCTGGCGATGCCTTCAAATCTTCCCAGACCCTCTCTCCAGCTCCCAAAACATAGAGTGCCTTTTCAGTTGTAAGGTAGTTGAGATGGAAACCAAGCGTGTGAAGGGAACAGACAGATCCAGCATCTTCAGCCTTTGCCAGCCCTGGGCAGCCCGAACCCCTTTGAACAGCCTGGATGAAAGGCCACGGAAGCAAACATAGCAAGGTGGGAAGTGTGCGGGACCTGTGGAGTCCTGGCTGCTGCCTTCCTCTTCTGGTTCTGCTTCTTGTCCTTTTATTTTTTCCCTCTCCCTTTTAAAAGTTTCCCGTATGGGTGAGTGGGTGTGTTCATATCTCGGAACAGCCTCTGGTACAGAATGCAGGCCATCTGCAGAAAGGGTGTTCCTCCTGAGCCAGGGCCCTCTAGGCACCGTGGATGGAGCCTCCAGGTTTTCAACATGGATTTATTTTCTGATTCCTGCAGGGAAATGTCCCACCCACCGCCTCTGCTTTCACCCCAGAATGCGCCCCACATTGCCCTGGGGCCCCACTTGAGACCTCCTTTCCTTGGGGTGCCTTCGGCTCTGTGCCAGACGCCAGGTGAGTGTGTCAGCAACGCTGGCAGCCAGCCGGGGAGGTGGGGAGGGCGAAGATGTGGGCTGTGACACACTGTCCTTTAGCCAAACAGCCCAGACACATCCGCTGGGTTTCTGTTGCTGTAGTGCTGACTTCACCCTTGTTTTGCGGTGATAGGAGCAGGTTGCCTTGGCTGCTCTCTGTTTTAATCCCCACCAGCCTTCCTGAGCCCATGTTTCAGCAGCAGATTGCGCTGCCTTGGGAGTGAGGGTGTAGATGGGCTCTGGAACAGAAAGGCAGCTCTCAGCTGCCCTTTCTTGGCCAGTTAGCCCTCTGGGGAGCTGGCCCTGAGTTAGCAAAGAGTCAATGCTGAGATTAATAACCCCGTATTATTGTTTTCCCTGTCCCCAGGTTACGGGTTCCTACAGCCGGCACAAGCAGAGATGTTTGCACGGCAGCAAGAGATGCTACGAAAGCAAAACCTGGCAAGGTAAAGAGTGTAGAGGGCTAGTCTGCCTGGGCGTGGGCTGGGTTTTTCCTGCCCTTTCCTAGCAGCAGGCAGAGTAATGTTGGGTGACCTGTGCACAGGCGGCGGAACGGTGTCCAAGTGAGACCGATGGAAACAGTGTGCAGTTGTGGAGGTGCCAGCTTGATCCTGCAAGCTCTGGTTCCGCGTGGCTGGGGGTGGCAAGAGCCCCCAGCCCCAACATTCCCTCCCTGCCTCTCCCATTTTAGGTTGGAGATGTCGGCCGAAATCATCCGCCAGAAGGAGCTGGAGAATCTCCACAGGCAAAGGCTACTGGCTGGTGACCCGCTGAGCCTGCATCCCGGCTTGCCCCCAGACCACCCGGCCCTGCGCAACATGCACGACATCCCCGAGGGCCACCCGCTGCGGGAGGAGCTCTCCCGGAGGAACGCCATGCTGGTGCTGCGGCACAACAACACTCCCCTGCTGTCCCTCAACCCCAGCGTGCCCAGCAGCGCCACGCCGCCCAAGGAGCAGCCCCGGCGGGGCAGCCGGAAATCGGCACAGCACCGCGCCGAGCCGCAGGGGCTGAGCGAGGCCAAGGAGCTGGCGGAGCCGCGGGCGCGGGATGGGGTGCCAGACTGTAACGATGAGGAGATGAAGGACTCTGAGAGCGACGCGGATGTGAGCGACGAGAAGCCGGAGAGCCTGAAGGCTGAGAGCAGCAGCTCGGCCGCTGAGCTTAAGGAGTGCAAAGAGACGGGCAAAGTCTGCGAAGGGGCCAAGGAGCTGGGGGAAGCAGCTGCTGGCCAAAATGCCCCCTGCAGCTCCTCGAGCGCAGAGTCCCCCAGCCACTTACTTGGCCCAGGCATCAACAAAAACGAGGTGAAGTATCTCCCGCCAGCCTCCATCCCACCGCCTCAGCCGCTGCCCTTCGGATTCCCGTACACGATGAGCCCATACTTCCATGCAGGTGAGTGCGTGAGGGCCCGTCACCGAGTTACTGGCTGGAGCAGCGACATCTTTCACAGCGTGTTGTAGTTCTTTTTTCTTTGCAGGGAGCCAAGCACCTTCTTTTAATTAGTATAAAGGAACCCATTTGCAGTGAAGGAAATCAGGGGTCATAAAGAGGGCCGGAAGGGACAAAGTGAGAGCCAAGAACATGGGAAGGGAGATGGCAGTACGATGGACTCGGGGATCTTGCAATTGCTTGGGCGTTCTTTGGGAGCCATATTTCAGGACAGTCGCCAGTAAACTATAGAGGGCTTCAGGGAGCGGCAGCAAAGATGATAAATGGCTGCGAGATGTTGCCCTACAGAGTAAAGGGCCAGAAGGATTGGGTCGGGAAGGGTGGCCTGGAAGGCTGTAAAGACTGTTGGGCTGTGCTGCTGTGGTTTCCAAGCAGTAGGGATTGCAGGGGCCAGGTTGTAGAGGGACACCCAGATATAAAGGACTTCCCAGGGTGACTTGGATCTGCCCGGCACCGGCGGAGGCTGGTGGTGAGGCTGGGGCTGTTCTGCAGGGGATGTCAGTGAGTTCCCCAGCAGTGCCTTCCACCTCTTGGCTGCCCCAGCCTTGGAGGTGTCAGAGTTACCACCGCTGAGCCCTTTTTCCAGCGCAGAGGTAGATGGGCTCTTTCCCCTGCCTGCGGTGTATTTCTCCATCTCACCGGCACTGGTGAAGCTGGACTGGTGCCTGTTGGACGGGGCAGGCAGGGGAATTACTGCCAGCTCTCTGGCCCCCAGCCGCACAGTCCCTTGGGCTGCGGAGATGGGCTGCAAAGGCAGGAGCAGCGGGAGGCAGAAGGGAGCAGTGAGTGCAGGCGGCACAAAGTGGGGTTGCAAACCCTGGTAGCTGCTCTGCCCAGGGGTCTCCTGCGGACCGAGCAGGGTGGCAGCCCTGCTAGCCTAGCCAAGAGCCAGAATCTGCCTCAGCTAATTACTTGGCTGAGCAATTAGCAGGAGGTAGGACCTCCTGCCACGTGGAGGAGAGAGAAAGGGAGGGCATGGCACGCGGGTCGCTGAGGCTGCCTGTTTTCTATGCAGAGAGCTGCCGCGGTTGTGAACGCGGCTGCCCATCGCTCATTAGAGCTGCCTTCCAACCAGGAGGGAGGAAGCGATTTCTCGGTGACAGGCAGGTGGCCAGCTTGATAAATATTCCTGCTGCCTTGGGCTGCTGAGGCTTCCTCACAGGAGCCTTTTTCTCCCCGCCATTAAAAAGCGAAATGCACGGCGCTCTGGTGCTCCTCGCTTGTGTGAGGCTCTGCGGGGAGGCCTGGATTGTAGACGGGTTTCCTCCCTCCCCCAGCAACGCGCGAGTTACTGTAATAGGCCCTTTATTATTATCACTTCGAATTTATATCACAATCGCAGCTCGAGGCCTCGGCAAAGATCAGGGCTGTGTTTCGCTGCCCGGTTTCCAGGCGCTTCTGATTTGTGGAGCCTGTTCTGGAGCTGCAGGTCTTTTCCTGAGGGCTCTTTTGCCTTCGGCTGGCTTCACACGCTGTCGGGACTGTTCATCCTGCCTGTCTGCGGGGCGGCAGCACTGAGTTTAGGCTCCCTAGCAGGAGCTCCCACCTGAAACAGCCTCGGGAAGGCAGGGCATCTTGTTGGGCGCAGCGCAGCAGGTCCGTAGGGGAGCTGGGAGTTCAGCAGCTGAAATGTTGAGGGCTACATTGATCCAAACGCTGCGGGGATCGTGGGGCGTGCTGGGGTAATGTGTGTCAATGAGAAGTGTGTTACTTGGGCCCTTGGGGAACACAAACCACCTGAAGACAGACAGACAGAACTGTACCCACCTCTCCCCCCGGTGCCAGATAATTTCCGTAATCCCTTTTTGCACCAGGGCTGCTCTTTTGGCCCGGATGGTTGTGGTGGTGTGCTGTATTATAAAGTAACCACCTAAGGAAGGCAGGTAACACGGCAGGCTGAAAGGAGGAGCTGGGTGGAGGAGAGAAGAAGTGGCTGGCTGAAAATGACCGTGGAGTTTCAGGCAGCTCCTCTGGCCTTCCAGCAAGGGGAGGCTCCTTTGGAGGCAGAGAGCTGTTTTTTGTCCCTACTGGGAAGAATATCGATGAGGCAGCCAGAGCTGAGTCGATTCCCTGAGCTGCCTTCTGGGCATCTTGGCGGCTGCTCGATGACCTCATCTCGTCAAGGTTTCAGCAGCCTTGCTCCCCTCCTCCTCACGCCACCCTCCTCCAGCCCCGTCCTTTGGAAAAGGTGAAGGATGGAGTGTGCAGGAGGCTAAAATCCTTCTATCGATCTGTAGTCTGGAGAGCAATTAACGCAAGCCTTCCAGTGCCGCTCCATGACCCCAGCCCTCTCCGGCGTGCGGGAAGGAGGGGGTGCGTGCGCAGGGGGGAATGGGAGAGGGGTTGGGGAGTGGTGGCAAAACTGATTAAACCCAGAGGTGGGCTGACTTGCAAGCGGGTTTGCTTTGTGTGCTGGTCTCTCAGTTGGCACCTGAATTGTCTCCTGCGATGCCAGGAGCAAGACTTCGCACGTAGCAACGCATTCCGCTGCAGCCTGGCTGCTGGATTTGCAGCAGGGGTTTCCCTTACTGGGATGACCAGAAGGGCTGCTCTCCCTGACCTGTTCAGCCTTTGGCTTCTCTTCTGAAGCAGCTGGATATCAGGAGGAGGGAGAGAAGCTATAAATGGGTTGCAGTGTGGGTGGTGAGGGCTGCTACGTGGACACCTGTCTGCAAGACACTGGCCTGGGACGATGGATTCTTTTCAGTCCCTACACGCTGGGCCCCATCTGGTGAGATGCTCTGTAATCCATTACCAGTCTCTCGGAGCACCATTTATCATGGAGCAGGACAGAGGAGGCCTGGCAGGGAATAGATGCTGCCCTTTCTGCATCCTCGCAGTCCTGCAGGACCCAGTGACATGTCATTATTATAATGGAAGGTGCGTCCCTTCCAGCCGCTTGGCACCTATTTGTTATCATTCTCCGAACTGCCAGAGCAGCGGTGAGGGGGCGCAGCCGTGCACGGAGGTGGAGCAGACGGTGCGGTATCTTCCCGAGGAGGGGCAGGAGGAAGGACAAGGGCCCTTCTGCGCTCAGGACTTTAGAGTTGGAAAGGGCAGTGTGCTGGTGCTGGTGCTGTACTGGTTGCAAATTAGATACACCCTGAGGCCAGAGGGACCGCTGTCATCGGCTGCTTGTCCTCCTGCAGAAGTCCTTCCTGGGGTTACTCCTGCATCTGGTGACTTCAGACAGCGACAGAGCTGAGGTGGGAGCAAAAGGGTGGTGGGAGGGACATGCCTGAACACCAGGCTCCACAGCCCCGACTCCAGGGGTGCTGGATACACAGAATGGCGACGGAGTCTGTGGAGCTGCTGGGGCTGAGCTCTTCTGCAGCCACCATCAGATTTTGGACTTTTCTCCAGGGAACAGGGGTGTTTTGCCACTAACTTCAGTGGAAACAGGCTTCCACCCTGCAGCACAGAAACTGCTAATAGGCCAGAACCCAAAGTATTGGTATTTACCTCCTCTCTCCCAAGAATATGTCCATCAGTCAGTCCCAGTTCCCCTGGTGTAAATGGGAAGGGAAAACAAACTCTCCGAGATAAATATTTTGGCCGTATTATGTTTCTCTGTGTGTGGGTATGTGGAAAGTGTTTCTTGCTCCCAGACAGCGGGCCTGTCTTGCCCGCGCTCTTGGACACAGCAGGCTTACGGTGTGTGCAGCCGGGTGCGTCTTGACCTCTCCTTTCCTTTCTTCTGGGGGCACGAAGGGACAAAGCGAAGGAAGCCATGGAGAAAGGCTTCTGTGGGAGAAGCAGTCGCTAGCCCAGCTCTGCTGGCTGTGTCAGCACCCCAGCAAGCGAGCCCGCGTTCGGTGCGCTTCCAGGATTGCAAGCACGTGTGCAGGAGAGGGAGCGCAGGGATGCCTTCCAGCGCTCCCCGCATCCCTGCCAGCTGTGAAGGCAGCATCTGGGCTGCATCTCTGCCCACGCCGGTGGGGACCTGGCAAGCGCGCCTGACCGCCAGGGCCGGACCAGCCTCTCTCTGCAGGCTGAGGTTGAACCCTGAGGATGGGTCTGGCTGCTGACTGGAGAATTCATTCCCAAGCACTGTGTTGCTGCAGTTCAATCGCTGGCTTGCTTTCGGAATAAGGAAGTACCTAATTTTAAAGCAGTTGGCTGTTACAGTCCGATCCCCTCGGAGACGCTCGCTCTGGCTGCAGGCGGAGGTGTCTCGCCCGAGCGTTGGCTGTGCCTGGAATAATTGAGCTCAGTTTCACTTCCTCTATTTACCGAGCTGCAGCCGCTCTTCCAAAAGGGAGAGAGAGTTACCCCCCACCCCGAGAAAGAGAAACCCTCCCCCGCAGCGGCAAAGCAGCCCTCAGCCATTTGAAGGGTTTTTTGAATTTTCACATGCGCAGCTGTGGGTTGGTCTCCTGGAAAAGGGAATGCGGTAGGAATGAGAGCAAGGGCGCGTGTCCATCTGTCTGTCTGGTAGCTGGGGGTGGCGAGGGGAAGGAGAGTGCTCGCTGGCTCTTTGGCAACGGCCTCTGCCCCCAGCTCCCGCGCTGACAGGCGCCTCGCTCGCAGGATGGCCGGTCATCTTCCCCGCAGCTGTTGTATCGGACACCCAAAAGTATTTGAAGCTTTTTCTAGCTGGGGAAAGAAGGGATGTGAAGAGAGGGAGGAGCTGCCTGGCCTCCGGAGGGGCACCGGGTGGTGGTGGGGGAGCAGGGAGCTCTCCATGGAATGGCCGAGCAGGGCTGTCCGGGCAGCAGCCAGCGGAGCACCTTGCAGGCCTGGCACTTGGCTGGAGGGGACGGGGCCCTGTGCCTGCACAGGGGACACTGTGGTGGAGGCCATGGCTGTGAAGGTGGTGTGAAAGGTCTGGTTGTTGCCTGTAAGAGATGTCCTGAGGGTTCCAGGCTGGTAAGGAGCGCCAGCAAGGAGGCCTGCAAAGACGTGCCCGGTGCCCATGTCCCCAAGGCACCAGGAGAGGGAGAGGGACAGCCCTGTCCCTGCTCCAGAGGGACAGGTAGCCCCCTTGGAGCGCTCCTGCCTCTCCCACAGCTCCAGCCAAGCCATGCTGGCACTGGAGTTGGCACTCATCTGTGTGTTAAGGAGAGGCACGGACTCACCCCTGTTTGGTGGGAGCAGTGGCTGGCCCCCCGCGCAGGGGGCTGGTGTCCTTGTGGAATCGCCGCACTGGGAGACGCACGGGGACTGCCTCCTTCCCCGCGGGCAGGCGTTGCAGTGGGACGGGCAGTGTGGGGCAGCTACAGGGACAGCGCGGAGGGTGAGGCTGGGGAGGGAAGCACGAAGCTGGGAGCGGAAATGGTTACGTAGCGTCTGACTGCTTCTTGTGCAGAGTGCTGCTGTTTTAAAAGCATCTTACTGGCGTGATAACTTCCTCTGTAAATCCTGTCCTTTTCCTGTTACCTTGGACTGTGCTGGTGGCTTTGCCAGCGAGCTGGCGGAGACTCGGCGTGAGGCTTTGCTGTTCGCTTCTTCTGCGCCTCTTCCCTCTGACCTGGTGCATGTCCCCGGGGAACCCCACTACTGCTCTGGGCTCGTGCTCCCCACCATGACTCCGTCGCACCCCGCTTGATCTTGTCACCCGACCTGCTGTGGGCAGGGGGGGAAGGAGTCCCAGCACAGGGTCACCTCCATGGTGCTGATCACACGCCTCGGGCAAAACCCTTCAGCCTACGGAACGGAGAATTTTGTCGTGATACACCCCTGGGAGAAATGTTTTTCTGGTAATTTGTTGCTTCGTGCGCTGAACCGCAACAGTTCACATCCCTCATCGACTCTTTCTCTGCCCACTGTAATCATGGGTGTGCACATCCCTGTAAACGTCCTCTGCGTCTGAACGACGCCAGGCAGCAGGGAGTTCCACAGGCTAACAACGGGGGGTTGTTTGGGGGGGGTTTCCCCCCGAAGTGGCATTTTCTGGAGCTAGGTTTCATCATTAACTCTTTCTGTGTTTTCCCGTTTACACACTACAGTAGATAGGGGTTACCTGGCCTCCGTGCCTCTCCTCCAGCTCCTCTCCCAGCTTCACTCCGGATTCCTCCCCACGTGCACGCCCCGTGCTGTCAGGCGCTGGCAATGCGGGGCGGTGGCGGCGGGGGGGTCGGTGTGTGTGTTCTCTTCCACCCTTTTGGAACCCATCACCTTCCTCTCCGCTGACAGGGCTGAGACCTGAACCGCTGTTGCGTTTCGGAGAATTGACATATCGCCTTGAAGGGCGCTGTGCTGCCTGCGGAGTGCGGCAGGGGCTGGCAGGGGTCATCCCATCACCCGTCAGCGGCCGGGCCGGCAGAGATGCCCAGCTCCTGCGGCGGAGTTGGGGGGCAGCGGCTGTGCCGGGGCAGACCGATACCCGACGGGTATTTCAGGCTGGGGTGGATTGAAAACGAACGCTTTGAAAGAGCCAGACGTTCTCCGGCGGTTGGCGCTCCGGCACGGCAGCGGGCCACCAGGGAGAGGTGCCGGGGCCTGTTATCATTCGGAGCACGTAGCCAGGAGAAGGTTGGGGGAAAGGAACCCACAGGGCAGGCAGAGTTTTCCGCTTTGCGGTGCGTGTGGAGAAACACTCCTTCAGGGTTTGGGTTTTTTTTCTTTTCTTTCCCCTCCCCCCCATTTCTCCCCCGCAGCTGAAGAACATTAAACACATGAAATGCATTAGCTAGGATTTTTCCTTTCCCCTGCCCCCCTTTCTAAGCTGGGGACCTCCAGGAGGAAGAGGCCTATGAATTGACCCTGCCCAGTGCTTTAATTGACAGGTCATTAAAGATGAATGTGTGGCTAGAGAAAAATATTCAGATTGCAGGCTAGTTGTTGTCCGTGTGGGATTTTAATGATTTATGTGTCTTTCTCCTCCTCTCCTTCCTACCCCCCCAACTCCAAACAATCCAGGCACCATGGGAGGTCTGTTTCTGGATGGTGAGGAAAGCCCTGCGCTGGAAGACATCAGCAAATGGACGGTGGAGGATGTATGCAGCTTTGTGTCCAACTTGTCTGGCTGCACCGAGTACACTCAGGTGAGTCTCTGAACAGCCCCAGGAACATCACGGGAGCAGCGTCCTCCCCGCAGGCCCCTGTTCTCTCCCTTTCTCCTTGCACTGTCCGTCCTAGGAGAAGGTATATCTCACAGCCCTGCAGAGGGCCTAAAGCTTTTTGGGTTTCTTCTGGTGAATTGCTGCTTGCTGCCAGTGTGGAGACCCCAAGAAGGTGTGTGATGGGCCTTGCAGATGGAGAGCAGTAAGGGGAGAGTATGGTGAGAGAGGATGGGAGCAAGGGCAGGGTCAGGAGCGAGCCCCTCAGGCTGCAGGGTTGATCATGGTTAGTGGCTCTTGGCATCGCTTCTCTCTCACCATCCAGCTCGTGCCTTTAGAAGCCGCCCCGTGCTCTGTCGCAGAGCTGAACGCAGCAGTGGCTTTGTGCGGAGCAGCTGCACTGTGGGATGGGCTGTCAGGGATCGGGGCGGCAGCTCGCGGCACCCGCCAGCCTGGCAGAAGGTGCTGCGTTCTCTTGCTGCGCCCAAAGCGCTGCGGGGTGGGGGTAGAGCTGCAAGAGACGCTGCCTGCGCAAGCGTCAAAGCAACCTGCACCGTGAGAGTGATGGTGACCGTGATTTTTCAGCTCATTATAGCAGAGTTGAAATATCCATCAGTGCTGGGGGCTTCATAAAGCCTGCTCAGTGTGAGGTGGTGAGGTGCAGTACAAAACCCAACCCTGTGTTCTGGGCTTCCGCATCTGCTAGAGGCCATTATAAATGCCCCGTTGAGAGACCGCACCAACTGCGAAGGCACGGATTCCTGAGCTGCCTGGGACCGCCTCGCAGAGAGGGTGCAGTGTGCTGAGAAGGGAGGGACTGCGAGTAGCAGAGATAGAGAGGCAAAGGGCCAGGTTCAGGACAATCCAGCCTTTCAGCAGAGAAACATCCCAGGCTGGGAACAGGTCGGGAAAGGGAGGAGGGAGAGCAGGAGTTGCGCTTTCCGGACACGCCGCTTCGAGAGGAGCTTCGCTGACAGCTCAGGAGTGCGAAGCTGCGCTTTGACATCCAGGCTGCTGCAATCTGATTTCTAAAAACCTGCCTTCCTCCCCCTCGTTGGCCCCTGCTGTCTCTCCCTCTGTCGTTTGCGTTAGGCACGTCCCCTCTCACAGAACTTACGCCCGTCCCCATCGGCAGAGCTCAGCACCCCTGCTGGGATCGCTGTTCAGGGGAGCGAGCGCTTGCTGCAGGGATGGGGCACGGGTAACGTTCCCCACGAGGGGTGACGGAGATTTGGGTTGTGCTTGGGAGTGGATCAGGGCGGCTGGGTGTGTGTGTGGGGGGGTCCTGTTTGTGGAGTGAGGGAGGGAAAGGACGCGGGTTAAACAAAGATGGTGCATGGAGGGTGCTGAGGGAGGGAGAAGCAGCAGCTCTGTGCGTGTAGAGGGGAGTTCTGGAGCTGGGTTTAGGGAGGATGGTACGGGCACGGGTGATGGGTACATGCGTGGGTTGCAGTCTGTGCTGGAGAGAGCTCAAGCAAATGGCTCTAAACCCAAAATATCCAGCTCCTCGTGTTCTCTGTCACCCCCGCCCCGAACAGCGTGCTCTTGCACCAGCGGCATCGCAGTTTGCCTGCATTCCTGTGTTAGGGAATGAAGCTCAGAGCTGCCTGGAAGCTTCTGAATGAGGCCGGTAGGAAACACACAGGAATCTTTAACACAGCCACCTAGCAGAAGGATCATCCATTTCCACCTTCCATGCCAGCGCCTGGTGTACCGGTGGGGAAGAAATCAATAGCTTGCTGAGACAAAGGTTCAGCAATCGTCTCAGTGCATGGCAAACAAAATGTTTTACGATAATGGGAGCTGCTGTAAACAGCCTCCTGTCGTGGCCTTGCTCTGTTGCATTGTATAGGGGGTGCCTGGCTGAAGGGATGATGCGTTTTTATGCGCTATGGTTATATGCTTAACAGGTTTTTTACTACGTGAAAATGCCAGTGTTCAAGGGCGACCCAGCTCCGTGGCTCTAAACTGCAGAGCTGTCTGTGTTTTCTTCTCCAAAACTGCAGCTGCCGGGGAGGTCTGGCGCTGGTCTGCAGGCTTCTCCTGCCAGGAAAACCCAGCAGGAGTTGGGTGGTATGCTGTGCATTTAGGACCGTGTTTCAGACAAACAGGAAAACTGCAGCAAAAGCAGAAGTTGCCAGTCCTGATTTCAGGCCTTGACAGTATTCCGCTTGGTCCCCGCAGTGGATCAAGACCTGTGGGACACCCAAGGGGGGACACACGGACACACACACACACGCTTGAAAAAAGCTTAAGGCTTTTTGTGGAGCGTTTTAGTGCCGAGTGAAGGGAGGCTTTTGGCTCCCAGCCACGTTGGCTTCAGTGGAAGGAAAAGAAATCAGTATAGCAAGTTTTGCTAGGTCAAAGAGCAGAAACACACGCTGCAGTCATGAGCAGCTTCGCTGGTGGAGTCCAGCAATAAAACCCACTTGCAACAGCTCAGCTGCCTTGGCTCCGACAGCCCCTGCCGCTCTCCAAAGGGATGGCTCTGGGCTACGGTCGGGAGAAGAGGCCGTTAGAGTAGACAGAAGTCCCTCCCTTGCCATAGTGTTTAATAACAATAGTGTATGCACAAGCCACCGCGTGGGGCGACAGCAGGATCAGGCCCCGCAGGCAGCTCGTTTGGGCGAGCATCCGATGGGGGCTGGGGTGTGAAAAACGCTACGGAGCGGAGGGGGGGTGGTTTAGGAAGAAAAAGCAGGGATGTGACTGACATCTCCCGGAACGAGGGGAACCTGCTGGCTAAATTACCAAATGATGGCAGTTTACTCTGGAAATATCGAGCCTGCATGTCCGGAACAAACACCCAGGGGAGACTGGTGTAAGCGTAGCCCTGCCCTGTATATGAAGAATGGAGCAATAAGACCACGTAGCCAGACCTTAACCTTCGTAACGCAGGTGTTGGGTGGAAAACTCTGGCGTGACCCCGTCATTTGAAATAGATCGAGGCAAAACAAAGTATTTTTTTCTGTCCTTAAGAACGTGTTATAATGGTACAGTTCTGCATGGTATTAAAATGGGCTCATATAAACCTGCCATTTTATAACTGTGCTGCCCTGCTGTCATTTCTGTGATTATATGTATGCACGGGCCAGGTTCTGCCTCGCTCAGCTAACGGGGAGAGGGGTAAAAGAATTCTGTGTCGTTAATGGAACGGGCTGAAAGCATCCTGCTGCCGGTACCGGTACCGTTTGGCTACCTCAGTCAGTGCAGTGGCACCGCAGTATTTGTTAGTCCGTGTTGCTACAAGTGTTGGGGAAAAAGAAAGGACCTAGTGCCAAAACGGACCGGTGAGCAGAGCTCATCCTGATCCCAGCTGGTGGGCTGGGGATCGGGAGCATCTCCAGGCCGCTCGCGTGGTCTGGGAGTGGTTGTAATGTATGATAGGCAAACGAGGTGTAAAAAAGACCCCCCCCCAACCCCAAAAAAGTGCAAAATGGAGTGTTGCACGTGAACCCCTCTAACCTGCAGACTGTGCTCCACAGATCTGTTTATGTGTTTTGCCTGGAGACTTTTGGAAATTAGGAGCTTTGAGAAGGAAACGCATGAGCAAGCGAGTTCCTCCTTCTCAGCTGCACATGCCTCACTGAAGACTGCAAATACTTTTGAAGTCTGCTGGGTCAGCTTTTTTCCAAATACCCACACACGTGTGAGTGACCTAGGATTTGCCAAAATTTGGATTCTTATCTTTTTTCTCCTGTGTCTTCTGCCCTTTTTGGAGTGGGGCTAGGGCCCCCGGGCATGCCACCCTCCCTTCTCAGATCTGCTATCATACAGCGTCGGCTGGGCTTAGGTCGGCTGTTTGGTTGCTAAACCAGGGGCTGAACCCTAGAGGAAATTCAGGCCCCATCCCAACATTACAAATAAAAAAATAAAGGGGAAAAAAAATAACATGTATTGCTTTATCCAGCCGTAATTCACATTCCCACGTCTCCTTTTACGTGCTGGGTCCTGTCTGTGGATACAGGATTGTATATACCGCTCGTGTTCGTGCTTCGTCACTGAGACTCTCAGCGTCCCCCTTTCCTACGGCGCCCGTCCGTGCGACGGCGAGGGCCTCAGGTATGTCCCTGGCATCTCTAACCTGCGGTCTGGTTTCTTCCAGGTATTCCGAGAGCAGGCTATTGACGGGGAGACCCTGCCCCTCCTGACGGAAGAGCACTTACTGAACAACATGGGGCTGAAACTCGGACCTGCGCTGAAGATCAGGTCACAGGTAGGAGAATTTCCATGTTGCAACCTTTAGGGGTTATCCCTAGCTGGAACAGGGCTGTCAAGAAACCTGGTTTATTGAATATAATTTATCAAGCAAAATTTGTTTATTTATTTGTAATGCTTTGAAGAAAGCTTGATCCAGCCTCCGAAACACTCCATGTTGTCATCTGCAGTCACATAACGCTGTCGGGAGGAAAACACAGACAGTATTCAGTGCGCAGGGGCAGAAGCCGATAGTTCGGGACGAGCGGTGGGAAGGAGTAACGGGGATGCAGCGGGAAACTCTCAAAATGGACCAGCTCCTGCTGGAAGAGCCACGTTGAGCTGTTCCCACAAATACCGCCAGGAAAGATGAAACGCTGTACACAGTGAGGCAAGTGAGATGGTTTCTACTCAGGTGAACCTGAAAATAGTCATCCCGAAGTACCTAAAGAACTGGGTAAAGCCACCTCGGGATCCAGCTGTCTCTTTTTTCTAGACTGGATGCAAGTCCTTTTGCTGCTCATTTTCCTCATAACTAGACGGCTCTTGGCGGTTCTTTTCAGCGAGCCTTGAGGCACAAATGCGTTTAATGCGTCTCAGCATCCGCTGTTGATGACTCTCCCTCCCCAGTGAGTAACGGACCAGCTCTGGCCCTTCTCTGCTGCGCTACTAAGAGACTGCTGTAACGTTTTCTCTTCTTGCTAGCCAAGCTTACCGGTCTTGCCGATGAGCCAGGGTGCCCCCACCCACCGCACCCCCCCGCTTCTGCCAGTCACTTGTATTCTGATACACTAGAAGTACAAATTGTAGTCGCCTCTTTAATGTGGTCAAGTTCTCTCTTTTAGGGGACTCTATTCCTACCTCAACAGAGCGGCTTGCTGGGTGTCCCTTATCATAGAATCACAGACTGGTTTGGGTTGGAGGGGACTTCAAAGCCCATCTAGTCCCACCCCTGCCATGGGCAGGGACACCCCCCACCAGCCCAGGCTGCCCAAAGCCCCATCCAACCTGGCCTTGGGCACTGCCAGGGATCCAGGGGCAGCCACAGCTTCTCGGGGCACCCTGTGCCAGGGCCTCAGCACCCTCCCAGGGACAGATTTCAGATCTCATCTAAATCTCCCCTCTTTTAGTTTAAACCCATTCCCCTTGTCCTGTCCCTCCCTGCCTTGGAACCAGCCCCTCTCCCGCTTTCCTGGAGCTCCTGCAGGGGCTGGAAGGCCACAATTAGGTCTCCCTGGAGCCTTCTCCTTATAGCACTGTCTCTTCTCAAAACACCTTTTTGCCCTCTCTGACTTGGCTCCCAAGTCTCTCCCTGTACAGATCTGCTTTGAAATTGCTGCACAGTTCTCCTGCCTTCCCTTGCTGGCAGTCACGGCGATGGCAACTTCCATTTCAGTTGCCTCCACTTCCCCTTGGTCGGACTCAAATCTAGAAGCACATCTCCGCTACCACCTTCTTTTTCCCATTTAATAATCAGAAAATAGCTTCTGACACGTGTCAGGAACAGGCTGTTCTCCTGTATTCCCTAGGGGACTGTGTCACGCGAGTAGTTAGTTATGACAGTGATACGCGTTTGCACAGCCATGGGTCGCACAGATAAGTCACTATTCTGGCACAGCTTCCCTAAGCCACGAGCTATACGCTTGTTACGTTACGTAAAAACAATAAGAGCAACTTTACTACCTTCCCTACAGCCCTCCCTGTTTACGAGGGGGCTAATAAAAAGGTTCTGTGGGCAATTGTTCCCTGCGGGTCAATTCAGTAGGAAATAAAACTCGTATGTTTCTTAAAACACAGAGAACTCCGAATAGCTCACAGCCATTCTTAGATCGGCTTTGGGGGGGGGGAAGTGAGATATGGGCTGAAACTAGAAAAACCCTGCTCTCATTTAATCAATAGTGTTTAGAGTTCTATAATAAGGCATGGCNGTTTAAGCTTAAATGTGAACCAGCTGTGTAGGTGCTGGAAAGTTGTGGGGCCTTGGGCCCTTGCTGGGAGGCGAGAACTGCTGCAGGAGCGTTTTCTTCGGTACTGCAGAAGGGAGAGGCTGCCGGCTCAGTTTCCTGTGCAGTTAACAGCAGCCACCCTGTAGCTGGAGTATTTTTTCTCTCCCAGCTCCCCCCCCTCCCTTAGGAGCAGTTCAATTCCTGCCCATCCGAAGTGGACACCGTGTGCTGTCCTGCTGTACGTACCCTGCGCTGGGTTAGCAAAAGGAGAGCAGATGGGTGCTATCAAGTTCTCCGTCCTGTTAACAAGATGCAACACAAGTGGCAGGACTGGGTCAGTCGTCTTCACCCGCGACTGACAGGTGACAGACCTGCCAGCAGGGACAGGCAGGCGTGCTCCCAAAGCCAGGGACTGCTCCTTACCACCACCCCGTTTCCACTCGTGAAGGTGATGAGCTGGGGAGGCTGAGAAAGATGAAGCGCACTATCAGTCAGTTGTTCACGCAGCCTTACCTAGGCAGGCACACAGGCTGCAAGCTTGCAGAGTGCCCTGGTGAGACACTGAGACCTCATCATTTCAGCTCAGAGGCCAGGCTTGGTTCAGCCTTGGGCTGCACAATCCGTTCAGCTCACACCCCAGCACAGCCTTCAGTCTCATGCTGGCCAAAGAACGCAGACACGCGCAAAACACGCCGCAGGAAAAGGGCCTGCACGAGTGCATGTACATCTTTGGGCTGTGACACGATCTAGGGTAGACGCTGCAGCTCCGGCTGTACTTCAGTGCCATGCACCAAAGTGCCTGGTATGACTCCTTGAGACAAAAGGAGAGGAGGAAATATTCCCTGGTCTTCACTGGTGAGTCTCCAAGGGCGGTTGGTTTTTGGTGGATTGGGAAGGGTAGCTCTTCTATCTGCAGTTCACCGTGGAGTATGGAACCTGGGTGTGCTGCATGAAAACGCAGCTTCTATAGATTTCTGAAAACTCTGCACATTCTCATCTCTTCCCTTTTTTTGCCCCCCCTCCC
>VWZZ01005047.1:124725-151540 GCA_013399095.1 Psophia crepitans
TTTCTTACAAAATAGCTTGGTGGTACATTAGCTTCTTTATATTGTAAAAAAAAAAAAAAAAGTCATTATCCATCACATCACGATAAAAATGCTTTCCAGCAATCAATTTAAATAAAAAAGAAAAACACTTAATTTACAAATGGTACCTAGCTCCCCGAGCTCCTTGCAAGTGGTTGCTTTACCCGGGACGTCTCCTGTCTGTCACTGCGCGTACACCAGGGCCATACGCCTCACCGCTGGCGTCGGTACCTCTGGGTGCAGCGGAGCTGCTACGGGTCTGGCCAAAGCCAGTCTGAGGGGTGGGTCACAGAAAGGCAGCTCCTTTCTCTTTTGGAAAAAAAAGGTAAGTTAAAACCTTTTACTTATCGTTCGGGCCGTACAATTCTCATCTTCGCAGCCGTGTCGCAGGCTCCCGCATGTAACTGCCTGAAGCCACAGGCTCCACCGGCTGTGGGGAACCCCTGTCTTGAGCACTCCTGAACCCCTGATGAAGCAGCAGGTGCTCTGCCCCCCTCAGAGCAGGCTAGCAATGGTAATAATAATGACAACATTAATAACAAACCCCAAATTAGGAGGTTACTTCCTCCCTCCCCGTTACGGGACAATGGCTGTATGGGTGCATGTCTCGGGAGGGCAGGTCCCATAATTACTGTAACTGCAGGTGGGAAAAAGCAGCCCTCTATATCCCTATTCCTGCTGCTAAGCCCCAAAACAGGTAGAACAAACTCTGAATGAAGCAAACACCCCACAACACTGTACTACAGCAGTAATTACCTGGGTGGCAGTGATGTCTGGAAGCAGAAAAGGAGCAGCGCTCAGTGCAGGACACGAAGAGCATAATTAACTTTTTACCTACACTGCGTTGTTACCACTTACCCCCATCCACGTGGGTGAGAGGGAGCCCACTAGCCCAGCTACAGAACATTGGGGTTTTTATCTGCAGTAAAGCAATATATCTGGGCTGTAGGTCTTCTGACTCCATGCAAATAGAACTTTAAAAAAGGGGAAAAAAAATAAGCATCTTGTCCTCTTGTGATGTGCAGGAGTAGGGATGCCTGGAGGGGAACATGTAGGCAGTGCAGAAGGCAGAGACAAACATGTCTGTGCAGGTAGCGTGGCCACCCCTAGCACTGACATCACTTCTGACGTCACTGAATGGTGTTAGAGAAGACTAAAGCTCATATTTAGTCCTGGCCCTCTTATCTTCTTTTCCTAAAAATCTGCATTAACAAACAACAATGCTCTTGAGAGGCACAGTTAGTTTTCAGGAGTGATTCTGTCAGATATGCCCTTAGAACATTTAACTTTTCGTACCTACCTCAGCAAATACCCTCTATTTCCAGGATATTCCCCAAAGAAACATATTTCCTAGCTGCCAGTCCTCCAGGGGGCTGGAGATAAGCTGTTTATATTTTCCCAGCAGATCACAAATTGCCCTCGCGCACCCTGAGCTGCACAGTGTGCCCCCACAAGCACCGCTCCTACAGGAACACACATCGTGAGCTGCATCTAGAAGCTGCCTGGGTGGTGCAGTGGTTGGCTCTGAGGTGACAAAGACAGGCTGGGTGCCCAAGACACGATGGTTTTCAGGACTCACAGAACCAAAGTGCTCAGCAGCAGCTAGGACTGCCCTAGGAAGAGGCGATTTTATGTCGCTACAGATAACAATAGGTCTGTTACAGAGCATGGGCTCAGACTTGCCCCTTGTTTTCACTAAACAAATGCTCCTGCGCAAATCCAACAGCCATGGCAAAATGAAAGTGTTTCCTACATTATTAGTTTTGCCTCTTCTTACTCCTTCCTGCCTGCACAACCTCCCATCTTCCACCCCTCCCCTCCATATCCTAAGGCACTTAAAAAGTTAACTTCTTTAGCATACTTACAGCCAGCTCGACTGAACCGACTGAGCCGATTCCGATGTTACCGATAAAGGCTTCCGTTCGTGTGAAGATCCAAAGCTCTGCGACACCCTGTGCAATCCCTAGAACTTCTTGGCAAAAGGGGCAGCTTGGTGAGGGCCCCAGAGCAACATATAGGGGCACGTGGGTGGTTGGCTGAACAGACAGGAGGACACAAGGACAAAAGAACATGTCCTGCCCCTTGGCCAGCTCACCTATGCTCCAGCAGGAGCCGAAACAACCTTAAGCTATTTAAAGCAGCAGATTTTAATGAGCGCTTTTTATTACCTACGCCGAACAGGTTTACTGGCTTTGAAGTGACCATAATTTTACTGTTACCAAAAATGTAACTGGTAGAAAAAGCTTGAAAGTCCAAGTAGCGTCTCTGCTGTGTCACTGTGAAAGTCCTTGCTGGGACCTGGGGCTGGGCTCCCACCCGCCTGCTCCCCAGCTCTTACCACCTCTGAGAACCAGGTGCTGAAGGCTGGGTGTCCAGTGGGCAGCAGCTCTGTCAGGGATAAGCTTGGGGGCGGGGGGGGGGCAGCTGTGAGGGCGCTCAGTCATCATCAGAGAAGGTTAAGTCCGCCACAATGTCCTCTTCTCCTTGGGCTAGCTGGTCGAGGTCAGAGCGTGACATCCCACGGGTGCTGCTCCTCTGCTTCTGTGTCCCTTGGGAACCCCGAGCTCCTTCCTTGCCTTCCTCTGGGGGTGGAAAGAGAGAGAGGTGTAAATCCTGCTTTACTGAGAGTGAGGCGAGTCGAGGCAACTCATTGCTAATTAATCCCAGACACTCATTAATTTATTGGCGCCACTGCAGCTCCCAGATAGCGGTAGGAGAGCGCTGCAGGGTGCTCGGTACAGCGCTGGTTCGGCAGTACTCGGGGCGAGCGGAGGGGAGACTGAACTGTTACGCCTGAGGCGGAAATGCAAAGTAAGAACTGGGGGCATGAGACAGGCAGTGCCTCCAAACCTTCAGCCCTCACAGCTCAGGTCAGTCTTCCTCGCTAGAGATGTCAGGCTGGGCATTAACAGCTGACAGAAAGGAGCTGTCAGAGGTAACGGCAAGAGTCCCAAATCCAAAACTAGCCCCAGGCTCCCTCTTTTTGGAAATGATATTTTAATAGTGGGGAGCACAAGTGAGAACTGGTTTCTAGGGGCAGTGCAGGACGGTCCATGTCCTCATTACCAGTGCCGTTCCCTCTCATTCCAGAGCATCAGGACCACAGGAGTGCCTCTCCAGGGCACTGAGAGCATCTGCAGAGTTCTCCCCTAAGGCTCTGGCCTGCTGGGGGTGAGGTGGAAAGCTGACATGGACACAAGCTCCTAGCTGTTCCATCACCTGACCAGGCTACATGCGCGTGTGCTTTGGTAAAAAGCACAACAGGAATCCTCAGCACACTGAGCTTAAGACTTGGGAGGGGCGGATCTGCCTGTCTGCCCTGCCTGGCTGATGTCTGGAAAAAAAAAAATTAAAATGCCATAGGCCAGGAGCACCCAGGCCTCAATGTCCCTCCCACTACACCAGTGCAGCCAGGTCGCTGGCTCTACACCGTGTTCCTACAGCCCGAAGCCAAGGACGCTGCCATTAGGGGTGAAGGAAGGGAGGATCAGGGTTCCTGCTCCCCCAGACCCCACGGAAGGGTGCTTTTCCTTCAGCTTGTCTGAGTTCTCTGGTGGGCAGAGAGGGAAAATGCTCCCTCTTTACCCTTTACAGCACTGTCAGAACATGCATCAAACACCCATCTATTCTCAGCGCCGAGGTCTGGGTGTGCATGCCAAGCCACAGCCATCTGCCATGCTAAATCAGTCGGATTTTGCTCTCACTTGGACTCTCTCCCCCTTCCTGCGCTCCCTGCTCCTCAAACTAGAAAAGAAAGGCTGCACACAGGAGCTTTGGTGGCTGTTCCCCACAACCACACATCACACCCCCACGGCATGCTGAGGAACAGAGGCCGGGCGCTCTAACTCAAGGGCCTAAGCAAGTGGCACATGAAAGCCAGCAAGGGCCCACCGCAGCAGCCAGAGCCCCTGGCAGGCCCAGCTTCTGTCCGCTACGTTAGCCGAGCGACTCGGCAGATGCTGGCAGGACTGAGCCGAACGCGGTTAGCTGCGCGCTGTCCGGGTGCTGAGCAGGCTCTAGCTGGCTGCAGCTCTGTGCAAGGGACAGACGGGGGAAGATGCGCTCTCCTCAGCTGCACCAAAGCCTGGCTTGGCGTCAAGCGCAGCCCTGGTGACACTGCTGGCAGCTCGCTCTGTAGCCAGAGAGCTGTTGTTCTGACCTGCTAGAAGCACGCTGAACCGGTAGCCTCTCACGCTGGCACCCAGCACCCTTACTGACTGTGTCTCCGGGCTGCTAACTGGCAGAGGTGACCAGGACCAAGCACAGAGCAAAGCCCGCAGGGTCCGTACGCATACTGGCAAATACCACTGTTTCAGTGCAGAAACCCCAGATGAATGCAGGACTTGGACCAGATCTCCTACCAGTCCTATCCTGGGAGGAGCTGTTGAGAAGTAGCAACTAAGGGTTACCCCTGTGCAGCACCCCGTACCCCAGGCATTGCTCAGATGGAAAGCGAAGTGCACCCTCCACACCCCCACGCATGTGGAACCTGCGGAGAGCCTTGAAGCAAGGTTTCCGTACCCTGTTGGGGTGGGCCGCGCTTCAAGAGTTTGTTTGAGCCTCTCTGCAGGAGGCCCCTGAAAAGAGATGAAAGAGACTGGTGGCTTGTTAGAGCAAGGCCTGCAAAGACCTTAACCCTTTCGCTCTCTTCTCGGTATAAACTCAGAACTGCCAGGTCTCCCTGCCCAGGGCGTGTGTGCGTTAAAGTCCTCCCTGACACCCTGCAGCTCAGAACGGCAGTGCAGCAAGGAACGCGGAGACGGTGCCTTTGTAGGGCAGCCCCCGGGATGCAAAGGAGCCGCCAGTTACCAGCGCTGCCAATAGTTCCCTTCCCCTTTGCCCAACCGCAGTACTTGCCATCTGAGTCACTGTCTTCTTCCAATTCTTCCTCATCCTCCTCGACTTCATACTTCCCTTCTTCTTCATCATCATCCTCGCCGTAGTCCTCGCTGCTTGCTTCCGAACTGTCATCCGATGCCCGCTTGGCTTTGGCTTTACCTGCAAGTATTTTTACTATGTAAATGGAAACGTAAAGAGCAGCACAGGAGCATGCACGCAGGCAGCGTATGCAAAGCACAAATTTACCATATTTCTCCAAAAGCCATGTCTCCTTGTGCCAGAGGCCCAGAGAAGAATACATTTCATTTCAGAGGCACCTGCTAGAGGCCAGGACACAGAGGCAGAGAAATGACCTCAGAAGCCCATACGAGGGTTTTACTGCTAAGCCCAGGATTTGCTGCTTCCTGGTATTTATGGGGCACCACTGGCGCAGCACCCAAGCGTCTGTCATGAAGACGCCTAACTATCCGCCCTGCTCAGGGAGACATGAAAGCCAGGAGAGGAAGACAGACAGAGGAATACAATGAGAAGAAATTGGCCTACTGAACATACATGAGAAAGGAGGAGGAGTAAGTCATGAAGCTGAGACCAGAGAAGGGCTGGTTCCACTAAGTAATAGTGCCTGCGTGTATCTCCCTCCACCCCCTCCGTGGCTACGTGTAACTGAAAACAGGGGCAGAGTCTCTGGTTCAGGGCATCCTTGTGAACCTCTCTCAGCTTTATTCCCTCTGTTAGTCACAACAAAAAGGTCTGGGAACAGCCACTGCTGCAAATTCCCTCTGCAGATGGCTAGCTGGCTCTAAGGGAGCCTGGGAGAAAGCACTGAGAGCCTCTGGGTGCTTGGCCTGTGGGAAAAATCATTTGCCTCTGCAATCGGACTTCTGTTACTCATGCTGAGTTCCCTTCAGTGGAGGAGTGCTTCTCCCCTCTCGGCCTCCTCCGGACAGTGAGAGTCACCAGGTGTTCCACTGACAGAACACAAATTCTGTAGAGGGGGAGCAGAAGAACCGGCCTTTCCTTCCAGCCAGCACCCCTGAGCGAGGCGAGGCTCAGCGCTGCAAGTTGCCTGCCCTTGCTTACCAAACCGCCAAGGCAGCTATTTATTCACACTTCAGACTCTGCTTGGAAACTGGCTGTACATCTTTCTCACACTGCGATTCTGGGGCCCACCATGGCATCTATTTTTTGCCCCATCCTCCCTCCCCAGCAGCTGACCTATGTTACTCACTGAACTGGATACGGAGCCATTAATAAGCTGGCTGCTAGCACTCCCAGCTCCCTGTCATCACCCTGCTCGCTCTGCGTTCCACCCATCTGTCAGCTCTGCCAGCGTGCAGCCTCCGTGCAATTGCCCCCCGAGGGATCGGAAGCTACATCTCACGGACGGAGCGCTCTCAGGCGCCCGCAGCCATGCGGAGAGCACCCGCTCCACGGGAGATGGATTGCAGGGCTATTCACCGCACCGTCATATTGATGGGCACCTGAGCAGCTCAGGCAACAACCGAGAGGGGCACACTCCCATCCATCAAGCGGCACGAGCAAAAGCACCGACAAGATCCAGCTACGAGCTCATCTGAGAGTAGGCAGAGAAATCAGCTGTGGGCAGGAATTGGGTGTCAGGCACTCGGGTCATTCCTACCTGCCACAACACAGGCAGCGGACCACTGAGAGGAATCTACTGAACCTCTCCAGCCTCCTGCTCCTCTCCCCTAAGCTCAGCTCCTGCCTCCCCTTCCACCACCCACACACAGAGGCCCCAAGACAGCCTTCATGCAGAACTCAAGCTTCCATCTCCTGAGGCAGAAGTGTATCAGCAAGACTCCAGAAGCCTACGCTTCGGGTGCTCCACTTAACCCGTGCTTCTCCCCTCTTCCTCTAGATCCTCAAGCTGACAGCCAGCAGCAGGAATTTTGCCACTGAGAAGGGCCATGATTATTCTGCTAGGAACTGAAAATGTCAGACCTCTCCTTCCACACCCCTGGCCCCCACCAATATGCCATTAAATTGATGTAATATGATTATGTGAGGGATAAATGAAGAAACCTGTTCAAGTTCATTAGAGGCACACCAACACCTAATGTGGACAGATCACTCATTACAGCCAGGCCCGGAGAGACACAGCAGCCACGCTCCCTCCGCGCCTTTAATTGCCTCATGACAAGGCAGTCCAGCACCTCTTTCTAAGCCATTAATAATTTCCAGGAGCAGTCGCCTTTCCTCCTGAGATCTGTCAGCTGGTAAATGAGAGGAACTTCCCCACCTCCACCAGCAACGCACAGACTGATCAAATCCACGCTCTTTCCTCCCCATCTCCCGGCTCTTTCTGCCCTTCCCTGCTCAGGGGTTCCTGAAACGTGCAAACTTATTTCCCTCTCCTCTTCAGACCTTGCAGAGACCCAAGCAAGGGAACCTCTCCTGCCTGCCAAACGCTTTCTCCATTCCAGAGGATCTGTCTCCAGGTGATGGCCCTGTTTGCATTCACCACCCTTCCTGCCCCCTTGGGGAGGTTGCCGGCGTGTGCAACCCTGCTGAAATGTGCAGGCAGCTTTCGGCACCACCCGCACAAGGCAAGAGTAGGGGGAATCTCCCTGCAGATCCACAGGATTAAAGAACTATTGCAAATTCATCACTTTCCTTCCTTCTCCTGTGCAGCCGTATCTGCTGCATGCATCGATACGCTGCTTGCTATTTATTCCCTGGTGTGGCTGCAAAGCAAAGCAACCAGGTGTAGAGCACGGACTACTCCTCCCCAGCAGGCTACGCAGAAGCATCTCCCACCAAACCGGCTCGGCTGAGGTCTCCCAGATGCACCGGCAGGGAGCTAACCAGCGCTCCCACCTTCCAGGTTCTGAAAGGAGCGGATATGGAGTTGTGCTGATGAACCCACTGACCGAATTCCAAAGAACTGCCCACCTCCCCCTCTGCCCTTTCAGGAACCCCTAAAATAAACAGAAGTGCGAGTACTGACAGAGCAGAGGGGGCTCAAACCACAAAGAGATTTCTCTAAACATGACAGCAGATGCAGAAACGTTTGTTACTGCTAGTGCCTGTAGGACTCAGGAGAGATTCATTCGTTCACTGTTGGATTTGGCAAGGGCTGAGAAGCGAGAATGAAGATTTCAGATGGGTGAGAGGCTTTTTCTACCAGGGACCTGTGGCCAACTGCAAAGGCTGAAGTCAGGGGTGGGACTCAGGAAAGGAGACTGAAGACCTGCAAAGCTCACGGAGCTGGGGAACAGGCTGCTGCTTGATAACAAAGATAAATGTGTTATCAGGGTTTTGGCTGCTGTGAGGCGGCTGATGTTAAGGTAAGGAAGGATCAGAGAGCTTAGCTACTGCTGGGTCCTGCCGGACCTGAAGGACTAGGAGGAAGGCCCAGAAGGGGAGCGATGGCCTGCTATCAGCCTTTCATCTCTGGCCTAATGTAAAACTGGGGTTAGGATTCAGAAGAAGACAGGCCTTAGAGAGAGGTTTATGCCCGGATCCTACCCGGTCCATTAAAGCAGGCTGATGGCTGCAGTTAGCACGAGAGGCCGAGCAGCACCTTCAGTGGGCGGCAGGCTTAAAGAAAATAGAATCCTTTTTCCACATAACATCTACGTTGAAGTTGTGGCATGTTTTACCACGTTACCAGAGGATGCTGTGGCAGCCACATTAACGACGAGGATCAAGCATGATCAGGGAACCAACGGATCAATCAGCGGATATTAAACAAAACGGTCTCTTTGCAATCCTCACTTCAGAACATCGCTAAGCTGCTGGCCGCCCTGGAACCTCCCCTGCCCTGAACACACTTCTTCCTCCCTCCTGGAGCACGGGAAGTGTTTAGCTTGCACCTGCCTGTAACCCCTCTCCTCAACGCGTGTAATTATAGCGCAGCCCTGGAGCCGAAGGGCAGAAAGATTCAAGGCCGTAACAACCTGGCTGGAGCTGACGGTCGCCTCTGAATAATCGCTCCAGGGCTCCTCCAGGAGCACCAGCCCTGTGAGAATCCACTACCATCATGTAATGCCCATGCTGTTTCTCCCCACAGGAACCCACCCCATCTGAGTTTGCTCCCCAGCTCATGCCACAGTTTTTCCTGCTTTGTGGGAAATCGAGGATGGTTCCCAGTCAACTCCAGGGCGGTCCGCAGCGGCCCCTCCTCGCCTGCTCGAGGGATGCTGTTCCGGGAGGATTCTGGAGGAGGTGCCTCCGCCAGATGCTGCCCCGAGCACAGGCGGGTGGCTCCCATCTGGGAGCAGCCCAGACTGGGGCTGAGGGTGGTGCAGGCTGCAAACACCAAACGGCTGGCAGGCGTTTCCTGCAGCAGTGCCGGGGGCTGGATGCAGCAAATCTCCTTTCTCTGCTGTAGCACAGCTGAAAATGGTGGGGCTGGACGAAAGAGGGATGCTCAGAACAGAAGGGACGGCAATGCATAACTGCACCAGCGCTGCTGGAAGACAACAGGATCTGCACGTTACCTCCTCCCACGCGCGGGGACAGTTTTCATCATCTGTCCTTGGCCGCCCCAGGAATGAGCAACGGCAAACTGGGGGAACAGGGAGCTCACCGATCCCCTCAGTTTGGGAAAAACATGCTTGGGATTGGACCCCTTCAGAAGCCTGCTCTGCTCTGAGAAACACAAACGTCTTTGAGATAGAAGTTTGTTAATGAGTGAGATGTTTTGGCTAGCAACAGTTAACCCAACAACTCCAGCCACTCTCCAGGCCTACCCTCTTCCAAAGAGATTAGGGACAGTGTAAATTGAAATCAACATTTCACTGATATAATAATTTAAATCAAAAGCAAAGGTGAGGGCGCCTTTGAACAGCAGCTAAATAACAGAAAACTGATGATCTCCTGGCTTTTAGCAGGCAGTTTTCCACTCTTGCGCATTTGGTCCAGGACCTAACAGACCAAAACAACTAACTAAACGGAAGAACAACATCCTGTCAACACAGGAAAGATTCTGCCAAGCCAAACGCTGTGGTTGGCAAGAGGTGGGAGCCATTCTCAGTATGCCTCCGTGCCAACATCCCACCAGAAAGCCACAATGATGCTGCACCAGCAGCAGGTTCTGAAATCCAGACTTTCACGTAGTAACCATCAGGGCGAAGAGAGTTTTCCAGACCAGGGCAACCATCTTCACAGATTTAATCCATGGGATTGCCTAAGAGAATGAGTTACAGTTCCTCCCTGTTCTTTGCAGAGACCTACATATCCCCAGGACTCTAGAACTGGGTCTTTCCAGTAAGAACTCTGAACAGAGTTTTGGGTGCTGCTGCCACGGCTTGCTAACGAGGAGAGCATGGACGTCTCTAGCTATGGCTCAACAAGTCTCTCCTGGAATTAGCCTGAGGCTGATTCAAGATGAACCAAAGTCCTTGCATTGTCTCAGACCTCCTTTGCCTTATTTGAGGGGAGGAGATCGCGATGTCTTCAAACCTCACAGGTAAAGAAGCGAATACACAGGCCACAGCAGCTGCAGGGCCTCCCGAATTCCCTTGCGTCTGGCTGAACAACGGCCACAAAGACAAGGAACTGCAGCAAACTGAAGCACTTGCTTCTCTGACTTCCATCGGCAGCCAGCCCTGACAGTTACTGAATGCAGAGCACGGCTGGGAACATCTCACACCCCACACAGAGTAAGAACAAGGGCTCATTGTATGCATCTCCCCAGACACAGGCAGTTTTCCCACCCTCCTTGCTCCCTGTCCCACTTCGGAGTCACACCACTGCCTGGATGGGACATCACCCTACTCTGCAGTACAGACTCAGCGCTCTGCTGTCTCCACTCAGAGCCTCAGGACCCATGGTGGGGCTGAGCACGGCTGCTCCTTGAGATGGAAGCTGCCTTCAGGGCCCGCTCCCTCCCTCCAGAAAACACCCTGCTAAGAACAAAGGCTACCGAGAGGCAGCTGACCCAGGAATGTTGGAAGGCAAGACCTAGTACTGAGGCCTTCGCAGCGCTCATGCATGCTCAACTATAGATACCACAGACAGCTGTGGGACTCACACAGAGCAGGAAGAGCTCTTTGATATCACATGGACCTTAGTCCTCATTTGCACTCTCTTCACATTATGTCAGGCCCTTAAAGCTGCCAAAGAACCTCATGGACAGACGTCAGGAGCACGTGCACAGGCAGGGGGGTAAAAGCCATGCCTAACGAGTAGATTGTAAACCTTTAAATTCAGCAGATTTCTACGGTGAGCAGGCAAGCACCAGAAACAAGGCAGAAGCTGCCTACAGGAGGTGCCAGATGGCTGCCATAGACCTTGTACTGTACCACCAGTAACGTTCATCACAAGACGTGCCTCATTAGGATCCCAGTGTACATCCAGAAGTTCATCAGTCCAAGAAAGCTCCCAAGCGTAAAGTCAGCTCCTGGGAGCCACAGGAGGAGGTCCTGGGTTTCCCTGGCTCCCAGCAACCTGCCTCCTGAACTGCAGTTATCACTGGCTTTTTAGAAGCCACTGGGTGTCTTCTAAGGTTTTGACTCATCTGGCAGGCAGGACAGCCCCAGATCTCAAGGATGTATCTCAGTAAATCATTTAGATGGCACACTGATCTCTCAGTACCTTGGTGGGTCATGTGCTCGCTTTTGCTCTCCTCCTATTCTTTGCTGAACCACCTACAAAAATCCACTGACGTCAGCCTCAAGCTATCACATGGGAGTTTTCCAACCTTTTCTTCCTCCTGTGTCACAGATGCCTGTGAGGAAGACAACGCTCATGGGTTCTGTGCTAAGTCTCAAGATTTATCCTCACGCCTTACAATGTGCACAACAAACTAGGACTTTTATCACCAGACAAGAAAACTCTGCACTCCTGCAAGGTGCCCTATTATATGACTGACAATGCATTTAGAATACCTGTGACATCCCCAACATTCCAAATTAAAAAAAGAACATTTAAGTTTTTCCCCAAACTATGTGGTGAACTTCTCAGACAGGTTCCACAATTTACTGTGGCCCCCTCGTGGTCACAGCCAGAGAGCAACATCACTTCATTTTCTCTAGAGGCTCTAGACTTTCTTGGCTTGTCAAGAACACTTGCAGCACCAGTCACTACAAAATAAATAAATCCGAAGTGCACGCAAAGGGAGGATTAACCATTCTTCCATCAAAGACCTTTGTTCTGGTAGTCAGCCCCTACGACAGCTCCTGTTTGCAACGACGCATACAGCAAAGACCCAGCATGCTGTCAGGTAGAACAACTCTTTTAAAAATAGGTGCAGAAAAAAAACCCATGGATTTCTGCACCTCTACTCACAATGCAAGCAGACAGCAAACACTTTTATGTTCTCCAAGGCGAGACTTCAGCCCAGACCCTGCACACATTACAAGCACAAGAAGGAGAACTCACTCTTTGGGAATTACAATACGAACCATGAAGCCTTTGAACGCGGGGTCTGTGTTCAGCCAAACAGCCCCTGGTTCTTGGGCTGTCGTGGAGGGTCAGTGTCTGCAACAAAAGGAAGGTGCTAACGGGAGGAGAAAGTGTGGGTCATGTACTGAAGACTAATGCAGGCTTTAAAATGAGTTGGAGTGACAAAGTAGAAGCAGGAGAGAGATAAAAGCCTCCCAACTACCTTCTGTCTGCCACTTTAAAAAGCCTCCAAAAGGCATCGCCATCCTGTGCTCTCTCTCCCTAACAGTTTATCTTTTGAATGGAACATGGCCAGCGTGCATCCCCCTTCAGGCAGGGCCTTAACGACCCACATCGTACAGAGTTCTGGACACGAGAAGGTATGCCCAGCCCCAGCCCCATACCTTTTATAGGGAATCCAACATTCTCCTCATCAGAGTCGCTGTCCAGATCAAAGAGGTCCTTGAATTCCTTCTTATCTTCCTCCTTGCTTTCATCTTGCTTCTTACGCTTAATTTCTGGGAAGTTCAAGTCTTCAAGCTTGAAAAAAACCAAAACAAACAGTAAGAACAACCTTAATTTGTACCTTTACACATAAAATGTTGAGCTTAAACACAGGAACTTGGCTTTGCCCGGTATGTGTAGGCCACACTGCCAAGAACAGTTGGGTCTGCCTGCTGCCAACTAGGGGAGCGACAGATAGATTTGTGAGTCAGTTACAAAGGTGAATGATACGTGCAAAGCACCACTGCTCTATTGATCTTTACCTAATAAACTACTTCTGCTAATGGGCCATCTACTGCTGGTACCTTTGCATGGATAAAAATGCATGCAAGACATCCAGGACAAGCTGGCTGCCCTCGATCTCTGGACTGAAAGCCACACAGGCCCCGTCAGCTTGGGCAGCCAAGCACAATCAAGCCAGACTGCACTGGTCATCTCTGAAATAGCTGTTTTCCACCAACGCCAAAAAGCTGTGACAGCCACAGCAAAGGCACTGTCTGTTTGGCTGCAGATTTCAGCCCAGTTAAATGGCAAGGTGCTGAAGATGCTTAAGGTCTGTCTACACCATGGCTTCCCCGGTTGATAGCCCTTAAGGAGATCAATGGGCCAAGAGCCTTGCTGCTGCAGACAGCCAATATCAATGCCATTAAGTACTTGCAATTGACACCACCTCACTGCTCTTTACACCTCTCCAGAGGGGGATTAGGGGGAGGATTTACTTGCAAGGGCTCAGGCCAGCAGGGCAAAAATAATCAGAATGCAAATTAAATCCCAAGTGCTCTCTGAACATCAGCTGCCCGCTGCCCGTGCCTGGCTGCACACCTCCTGGGAAGCACTCATGCATTAGCACACATTAGCTTGCTTGGAAACATTCGCCCTGCGAGTAATAAGTCATTTGCTCTCTCCCACCCGTCAGACCACCCCTCAACACACTCCTCTCTGACCACAGCCACTCCAGCCCCCTGTGAGCTTCCCCCAGCGGGAAACGGCAGCAAAGCAGAGGCTATACAGAACGGCAGGGAAAAAGAGTGAGAGTAGGGGCATGGGGGGGAGACAACGAGACACACAGAAACACGCATGTGCTCCTGCAGCCAATTCCAGCAATTTCTCCCAGCCTGTTTCATGGTTATGGTCCCCAGCTGGGCAATATTGATTCTGGGAGCTGAGCACTTACAAGCAATAACCTGCAGCACCAGGATGGAAAGTCAGAAGCCGGCCAGAGAAGGGGAGAAGGGAGCAAATCACCAACCACCATTTGCAGGGTCCTAATTCTAAATCACCTTCCCACCTGCTCTCTTCCACTGTGAGATGCCTCTCCTTCCACCGGCCCTGCAGAGACCTGCTGGGCTGTCTCTGCGCTGGGAAGACGCGTGAAGAAAGCAGCACATGACTGGCTTTCCAAACAGCAGCCGTTGCATGCCAGAGAACAGACTTGGGAAGCGAAACACAGAGAGAGCAGCAACCCAGAGTCACTGCCAAATGACTGCCCTCAGCTCACCTCATGACGTACTGTAACCATCCTCTTCCTAGGGTGGTTATGCTCCAGCAAACTCTGTCGTGGGGCAGGGGAGCTGCTATGGTGCAAACATTTCCCTTTGTCCCTAACCAGTTCTGGTGGGCAAGACAGGCCCACGCTTCACTCCTCTCACCTGTTCTGCTGCATAACTTTAGGGAGGGTGGGAGGGCAGAGGCAGATGCTCAAGAAAGACTGATTCAATGAGAGGGTCCAGAAATAAAACGCAAGGGTCTCAGAAGAACGTGTCAGCAGCTATGCCTCTAACCCAGCTGCGATCACAGACACAGTCCCTGTATCTAATCCCTTTCAATTTATACATTCCTTGCCTCTGCAGGTGCCTCAGCCAGGTCATGCTGTCATCATCCCAGCCTCGGGGAGAAGCAACCGTGGTTCCTGCAGCCTGAGACCTGGACCACCACGTCCTCCTCAGTAGCTCCATTTGGGTGAAGGCTTCATGTCCCAGAGATGGTCACTTGAACAGGTACTGGGAACTGTACCCTGTGGCATGTCAGCAGTATGGCTGAGCCAGCTCTGGAAGTCTCCCAGTTACATGCAGCACCTTTGGGCCCACTTCTGTGCCAAGAGCCGTGGTAGCATCAGTAGCCACCACTTTTCAGCAACAGCAGCAGCTAAATGGGAGCCCAGCACTACCAGGAAATAGTTGAGGTTGAAAGCGTCACAAACAGAAGCAGAGACCCAATTTTCACAACAAACAATTGCTGCACCAACTACCCCAGCCCCTGTTGGCTAGTCCTGTTCTCTGTGCCCCTGGTCACTACTACTGCTCAGCAGCAGTAAATGAAATGCAAAAATCACCCAAGGTCTTATTCTCCCTCCCCACACCTTCTGAGCATGGGATGTTTCCATGGAACACATCACTTAATAGATTGAAAGTGGAAATGGAGCGGTGTAAGAGTAAAAAGTCTCATGTACATGCTGTGGAACAGTCTTCTCCGATTCTCCAAACTTCTCCAATTCAAGGGGGCAAAAAACAGACACACCTCTCAACACTGTGAAAAATTTCCCCAGTGTCCTGTGGAGGGCATGTACAGCAGGGAGCTGTTAGTTAGGGCCGCTTTGTATCTTCATACTGCCTAGGATAAGTCCCCATTTCCAAAAGCAGCCTACAGTTTTGGGTGACATCAGTACTGATTGAACTCAACTTGAACATTTTAAAAAGGACCTGGTGTTGAGTCATGCTGGGTTGTGCTACCTCCAACTTTCTGAGACTCCCCAGGAGTGCCTTCAGGATGGGCACCTCAAACTAAAGGCACCAGAAAACACTACTAGCTGCAGAGCGATCACAAAGCGAAGGAATGAGATTTGTACCGAGCCAGAGCTCACAGATACAGCCTGTGTTCATCACACAGAAGCAGTAATTAGGTAATTTGGGGGCCAGTCTTTTAATCCCCAGCTAGAGGGTTACTATCTACTGAGTCTCACGAAGCCGATTAGTCTACATCCCATTAAAAACCATTGGGAAAAGCAAATGGAATGGGCAGACGGGGTCAGCGTTGTTATATAAGGAAAGCTGCAGCTCATAGCAGCTGAGAGTCAGGCTGATTTTTTCTGTTATTATTTTTTTCCCCCCCAATGGCTGCTAATGGGACATGGATTTTCCCAGCCCTAATGGGCCTCATGGTGTTCACTTTCCTGCTGGGGCTCACAATGCTGCATCATTAAGCTAGCGGTCCCCACCGAGAGAGACAACAGCCCCATTCACCAAGCAAAGATGTCAGGCAGCCACAGGCCTTTTGGAAAGCTAATGCCAGTCTCTCTCTCTTCAGTTTATCTGTTCAGTCCACTTTCTCCAAGACAAAACAGGTCCCTGCCCTTCAGACTTCCCCTGGCTTCAGAAGCCACCTTCTTGAGCCTTGCTATAGGAAAGCAATTCCCCTCAAGGGAACTTCTCCACCTCAGCTGGTCTTGGCCACCCCAAGGAGCTCCAGCTCTCCTCCTCCCTTTAACATGAAATAGGGGCTTGTCTGCACTGAGGCCTGATCTCCCCTTGCCCTGTGATAGCTGCTTCAGTACCAGGGAAGTGTCAGCTCACACCAGCAAGGCCAGTTTTGGGCAGAGACTAGCCCCGCTTACAGCCACCGCTTCTCGGTGTTTCTTAGCTCCCCGCTCCAATTTCCTTTCTGCAAAGGCCACATTCTCCTGCTGGCTTTGCACAGAAAACAAGCGTGCTTTTTGTTCCCTCTGCACGGCTGCCTCAGGGAATTTCAGCTTCCTGTCCTTATCTCAGGCTGGTATACGATGTTGAGCGCTTCTAGGATCTCCCAGGTCTTCTACCATGCTCTGGGACTTGGCTCAGCGCCAAGCATCTTCATGTCCCATCGATTATTTTAATTGTTCCCCACCATACGCTGGAGACACCAATTATATCTATTTCCTGCTCCCTGGCCAAGAGCCTAGCTCAGCCACTTTCATTGCATTAGCATCGAGACAGCTTTCCTTTAGCCTCCTAATGTAAGCAAGCTCCCACCCCCACCTTCTGCAGCGTGGAGTGCAGTGCCACGAGGAGCGGCCAAGGAGCCTTCCCTAGGGCAGGAGATGTGGGAAACAGCAGCCTGAGCACTGCTGTCCAGACAGCAAGTCCCACCTCACAACCAGCCACCCCCACACGGGTGAAATAAGAAAATGCAAACCAGAATTCATCTCTGATATTCCCTTAGCTAAGAGGAGAGGCATCTTCTCCTCCCTACTTTCTTGCAAAGTTAGGTTCTAGCATGGCAAGCCAGCCACAGTCTGCAGAGCTGGAAAAAGGCCTGCATGAGCTCAACCCATTCTGTTTTCCTATCAAGAAAGCAAAGGAATTTGCAAGAAATGATGCAAACTGACTAAAGCTATGCGAGAAGGCCCATGAACGTGGGGATGAACATGCAGAACCGGAACTGCGTGTAGAGTCTTAACTTCAAAACTACATCACACGCTTGTTCATCCACAGTTGCTCAGACACAATAAAATTCCTCTGCCACTACCGCCTTCAGCTTCCCAGCCCTGAATTACGAAGGCTGCTGTACCAGTGGTTCTTCAACAGCATGAGCCCAAACAGGGACAGAGGGAAATTTACCCTAGTGCTACTTCACCTTATCTCACCTATCCTCTTATTAACTTGGGCAGATGAACAGCCTACAGGCAGAGGACACAGATTTTGCTCCCAGAGATCCCAGTAAGACAAATCCTCCGGGAGATGAAGACACTGGCCAGGCTGCCGTCCAGCCACAATTGTGCTCTTTCCAAGAATGCCCAGGCTCTGCACTCACACAGATCAAGCCAGTTTCAGCTCACAGCAGTGGAGCTGGTTTTGACCAGACACTGTCCTGCTGCCAGGCCATGGCTCTCTTGTCTTGGCACAGAGGATGCCCAGTAAGTTCGGAGGTTTATTCTTACTCTTTCTTTGCCGCTGATTTCCAGTTGTATCTCCTTCTCTCTCAGCTTCTTCCACTGAGTATAATACTTGGTCAGAGGCGTCCCCTCCTCTTTGACCTGCTTCTCCCATTGTTCCTGTGGAGAGAAGGGGTGCAAATTTAAGAAAGGTTCTCAAAGCAGGTTTCCAGTACAACTTTGGCAAACACAAGGAGTCAAGAGCAGAGGCTAAGACCCTCTCCCAAACCATGTTTCCCCAGCTTCTCGGAAGGAAATCGGCAACCATGACCAAGAATGCAAGCAGGACTAAGTGTGAATTCAGACACAATCATTTAAGCAATTTCTGAGTCAGGAACGGTGTGACTGACAACTCTCCTTAGGTAAAGCAACGCCTGGGCACTGCAGAGAGATCAAAGGAAGCCAAAAGATGAAACGGACAGGTTGGCCAATGCAACACCTTACTTATGCAATACTAGAGCACAAGATACCAATGGCACTGAAGGACAGCATAAGGTCTTCATAAAGGAGGATCTATATGGTGGCGCATGAGATGCTTTAGCTTATGGAACATCACATTTTCTCAGCATGGTGGCCTAAAATGTGGTTTCCCACATTCCTATTTCTGCCTTCCAGGAGAGGCCTGATTCTCAGAATTGCTAAGAACTCACAATAGGCTCTCCTAAAACCAGCTCAGTGCCTGCTGGGAGCCACTATTACTATCCTGGCCTTGAACATTCACTCCTACTCTAGCTCTAGTGAGAAGACACTGACAGAGACGTCAAGTCAGATCATGCAGTCTAATGAAAAAGAAATTACTTCAACTGCAATCTGAAGGTAGGACACAAAGACATAGATCAGAGGATCTATCAGAACAAAATTTGTCCCCTGCTCCTTCAGTGGAGGCCTTTGATCACCTGCTCCGTTCTCGGGTTCTAATTCAGAAACACCTCGTGCAAGCATTTACGAGACCTAAGTACCAAAGACATCTGATTGCCTTTTCCCCCTGTTCTACAACCAAGTGCTTATTTTTGAAACAAACATTACCCTGCAGGGTCTTGGACTCATCCCAACCCTGAGAGCGCAGAGGACGAAGAAGTGCCGAGCCTGTTTCCGCTGTCCAAGCAGGGGGAATAAGGAGTTGCAAACACCGTAAATGGTGGGAAGCAAATTAGACGGTTAAAGATTCTTTTACGCTTCAATCACTTGGCCTGTTAGTGCTGAAAGGGGGGGGTGGTATGTCATATTAAAATACATTCTTCTTAATCTGCCAACATCCCTTTAACTCAAAACCCACACAGAACTGTACCTGTTAACTGGATTACCACAGTGCCCACAGGCTTTGCGTTACCCCACAGTAAAAAGTCAATCTAATGGAAGCAGAAAGACATGGCATACGTGTAGGAATCGAAACAGGCAAAGGAGGAAGGGAACAAGCAACAGGAACAAAAGTTAACACAGGTACACTCAAAGGTCAACACCGATCCAAAAAGAGTATCCTGAATCCAGGACTCAGAACAAATCCAGAACTCTGTACGGGCAGCTGTGTGCACACAATGCTCCTGTCTGAGGCTGGGAACAAAAGGCCAGACCATCTTCACAGCAGAAAACACAGCAGCAGCTCAATGTTCTTCAGCAGATCCGAAATAAACTGCTTCTGGGGAGCTGAGCCCCAAAACTAGGGAGCTAAGGTGTGTTGGCTGCAGCCTGTGAGCCAAGGTGTGGGAACATTTGTTTAAAGAGCAGTGTATGAACAAGACAACAGAAAGAGCTCTGCGCAACGGACAGCAGCGCAGAGCTCCCAGCTCACACAAACAAGCAAGTACTCAGTGTACACTGTGAAGTGAAATACAGCAGGCTATGCCAGTTCTTGATGTGGTCCATCACTGGGAGGGAAGTGGAGATGATCTGTGGTCTCTGCAGCTGGCACCAGGAGCTGAACTTTGGCAATTAAATGGCGACCAGCTTGTGTCACCTGCACTCTAATGGCACGGAATCTATTTATGCATCCTACAACAGGCGCTATCAATACTGCATCAAGCCAAACAGGCCCTTTCTGGTAATCACGGGTCCCAGACTCACAATCCCCATGGGACTGTTTGTAACATGGCTCCGGGTCTGCAACAGCTGGAGCCTGCGTCTGCTCTCCGGTCTCCTCCTCGGCACGCCGACTGAAAGCACGGCTGATGTACTGCCGACTCCAGCGGCACTCGCTAGCGGAGACGCCAGCCAGCAGACAGCACAGCTTTACTGTCGATCTGACCCACCACTGTGGCAAGAGGAATAATTCCCAAGGAGTACAAAGTCACCCCATGTATAGATCAGGCTCCTATCAGGCTGCCAGCTGTAATCAGGCAATTTGTTGATGCTGCTTGGTATGGACAGCTTCTGAGAAAGACTCTTCTTACAGAGGGCAAAAGTCTGTTTGTTCTGTCTGATACAGCTCGTTTTGTTTTAAAGGGGTGCTGGAATCCACAGATAAAAATAGACCACTACAACATTCCCATCCTTCTAGTCAGAATACCTCAACGGGAATTTTGAGAGTATATACCATCACACCCACTTTAACCATTTGCAACTCTCCTCCCATTACTGCCTTTGCATCAGTGTGCTGTCGGCCAACACCCAGCACGGATCAAGCCCGGTGCCAGCACCTGTAGAACCTAACGAGGATCATCACCCACCCTCCAGAAAAACCTCCTGTCTGAAACGTGAAATAGGGATGACCGCAGAAGATCTGGAAATCCCAAAGAAATGAGGCAATGCTTTCCATCAGCTCATTCCCTCGCTTCACATTTCATTAAGCCTCAAAGCCTCCTGGGGCTGCACTGCTCTTAAACGAAGGTTCCCCAGGTCAGTGCAAGGGTCTGCCTGGGAGCCAGAGCTCTAACGCAGCCTGGCACACCCTGCGGGTCCTGGCGCGCTCTTCCTTCCCTGCATGTTCCCCTGTCAATCCCAGGCCCACACTAGTGCAGAGGAACCTAAAATCAGAGCTGCACATTATGCATCTGGATGCAACTTCAACTGCAGACTCCCCTTTTTTTGGCTCCCCTCACAAAGGCTTTAATTAGCATAGTAACCTATTAGCATTGTACTCTCAAAAAAACACTGACTCTCAAATACTAACCTGCTTCTTACAAAAAAAACCACCCCAAACTCCTCCCAAAAAACAACCAACCCTCAAACAAAAAAGGGTGAAGGTCTCAACCTTAAAATAACATGGAAGCAGTCATGCCGAACACATCTGGTGTGCCTATCCCTCCATACCACAGATCCTGGGACGCAAGGAGGGATCTCTCCACAGTCCCTCCACATTAAGTTAAACGTTGCACCGCCATGCTCCCTTCACAGCACTAAGTTCAATCCCCAGGCTGCTTCTTCTTAAAAATTGCATAATATAGACCCTTAGGTAAAAGCCAGTTTTCTAAAGCATGCCCACTACTCGGGTGCAGATCCCATCACATTCACAACCTTTCCTCCCCTCATTTAAACCTATTTGTCTGTAATTCCTGCCATGAAAGCCACATTTCAGCATGTTGCATGGAAGAATTAGCTCAGAATTTGGGCTCTGCTTCCTCCAGTGGAGCAGGCACAAATGCATGGATGTGAATACCAGAGAGCATTTGCTTTCAATTGCTCTTGCTGGCAAGGGAAAGATGCAAATACCTCCCCTCACCCCTCTCCTTCCCTTCCCTTTTCTGGAAGCATTTGCTCATGAGAAGTGCCAATGCCCCACATATCTTGGAGACAACGTGGCAAACTCAACCCAGACTTCGAGGGACACTCCAGATTGTTCTGGGAAGCCCAGTCTCTGTGGGAGCTTTGGCCCTTCTTGGGGCCAAATCTGCACCATCTGCTTGCAAATGAGTAGGGGGAAAACACAGGGCCGACTTGGGCACAAAACGTGCCCTCTGGGCACAAAAGACAAGCCACCACAGCTCTTTCACCACACGAAGCACCCAGTGGGCTGTTTCCTCTGCTCCCAGGAGCACTGATATCCCAGTTACTGAAGGAAGAGAAAGGCTCCTGTCTCCCATAGGACACCAGCACAGTGCAAAAATACGGATTGCACAAGCAACCCAGGCACGCTCCCTGAGCAGCGCTGTTCACTGCTGCTCTACCCCCTGAACCAGCCGAACAGCCGTCTCCAAACAGGCTTCACAAACTGGTGCTGGCTTCCCTTACTCAAAGCAGGCTGCCTGTTGCTGCCCCCCCAGAGCCAACCCTGCCTGATTCACGTTACTCGGCCACCCAGATGTCCCTGGGAAAGCAGGTGCACCAATGTCAACCAGGCAGCAAGATGTTAAAATAATCATTTAGCTCTTACACAAGGGACTGCAGCCAGAGCTGCTGCAAAAAGCAGCCAGTGGCAGCGTCGTTGGAAACCCTGTTTTATTTAGCCAACGACCTTCCCCAGCCCATCTGTTTCATGGAGAGCCCTAGAGGCTGAAATCTCCACCTCTGCAGAGTGGGTGGGTGGTCACAGCATCACCCGCAAAAAATACCAAACCACACAACCCTAACCACTTCGCTCCAGACAGGAAGCCTAATTCCTTCAGCAAAACAGTCCAGCCCAGAATGGCATTTACAGAACCACACACCAGTCACCTCAAACCCAGTTCCATCAACCCTTTAATCCCAGACTAGCGCTGCTGCGTCCTGGCATTGCCATGTCAGGGTTTCAAAGGATAATTTTCCTGCAGTCCCTGCCCCTGAGCGTCTGAAGACAAATGAGTCTGCGCTGCAACTTCTGCTCCATGCCCAGCTCCGTGCCAACAGGCGAAGCTTTCAACCATGCAGAACTCCAGACTTTCCAACGATACTATGTGGCCGCAGAGACCACTCTGACCCACCAACTACCTCGCAGAGTTATTTTCACCTCTCTCCTGCCAGGCAAGGAAGAGTCAGACCTACTACTTCCTCTCAGAGAGGCACACATGCACACAGTTCACCTGCTATCAGCCTTGCAAAGGGGGCTGTGCTGGATGAAAGGCAAAGAAAAAAATAGCCAACCCAAAGGACACACAAACAAGGCTTCATTAACAAGGCTTCCTTCCCTTTGGCTTCATTTACATAGGGCCTGGATTTCAAATACCTCAGAGTTTAGGTCAGGTCAACAGGTCCCCAAAGAAGGATGGAGCAAAGCAAAAGAAAAAAAAAAACACCTTTAAGCAAGGGCACTGAAAGGAACATCCTGACAATATGTGACACCATCCCTAGGAGGACATGGCTCAAAGCAGGCAGACTGCTGGGGCTGGGGAAAACACAGAGAAACATCTCTCAGCCTGTTAGATGGCCAACTATTAGCTAACACACCTCTAATACACCGTTTTCTAGCTGCGCTACGGCTCACTTCCTAAGATGAGGGGGGTCACCATCATCACCTTAGTCACTCTTCATCTCATCAGTAAGGTAGAATCCTGAGGTTTAACTCTACTGCTTCACAGGCCCTACGAGCCACCCAGAGTCATTGCAGCTTTTCTAGGTGTCAAAGGCGCTCAGCATTTTCTCAACAGGTTGGATACTTCAGCTTCAGACAGAGGAATATACCAGCATCTCTCTTGAGAAGCAACTGCCTAGGATGCCTGAGCACTGCTTTTAAGGTTCATAACTTTCCTGATTCTATAGCTCTGCCTCCACAAGGGCCCAGGAAAATGGGGAAAGGTTTGCCACAGGATCCTGAGCTGCCACATGTCAACTTGCCAATAGCTTGGTTCTGCACTGCTGGAGACTGGTCTCTATGGACCAGGAGGAAACAACACACTGACAGAGGCAGTGAATCCCCCCTACGACTTCAGGCACGAACTGGTACCTACATATCAGGAACGGGATGATAAAACCCAAGAAACTTCTCAGCAAAGGAGATGCCCCAGTAAAGCAAGGCACTTCCACGCGCGTGTGTGTGTTATAAATAATAGAAGGGTATAATTTATGGACTGTGTTTTCCAGGAGACTCTTAGCTGCAGACTCTTGCCAGCTATAGCATCAGAGCCCTGCCGAGTTCAGTTGTTTGGGAACATCTGCCCCACCCCACAAACTCCCATTTCCATGATCTCCTCGTTCCTCCTCCCTCTGCCACCCGCTCAGCCCCAGCAGCCGGAGCCTGACTGTCTTTCCAGGAAGCCCAAATTGAAGTAGCAGACTCACCACAGAGTCCCTGCTGGCCACTCCGAAGGTAACTTTCTGACGCCTGCTGGCGATGTAGGCAGAATTTTCCTGCAGTTTCTCCAGGAGCTGCCGGATAGGCTTGCAGTAGTTGGCAATCTTGCATTCCTTCAGGAAAGATTTTAGCTGGGAGGAGGAAAAGGAGAGGAAGAATGAAAGCAATATAATAGCTTCCATAAACAAATATCATCAGCAAAAGAACATTTCCCACCCCACAGTGACAGCGTGGGGTGCCTTTTCCCTTCAATTCATACCATACTCCAGCGTATCACCCATATTCAGCCCTGGGGGTCCTGCCACCCCAGGCTGGGAGGATGCGAAGAGTTGCAGCAGCAGGCCAGATGTTTGTATCCAATCCAGCACAGAGGCCTTGCTCAAAACCAGCTCTTTGCACCCTTTAACACTACTTCTTTCTGAAAAAAATCTATCAGTGGAATTCAAGCAGCAGCAGGAAAAAAGTCCACACTCTGTGGGGCCTCGGCTCCCTGTTGCCACTGTAGTTACTATCACTGAATCCTGCTCAGCCAAATAGTAAGAGGGACTGTAGACCAGACACACGGAGACCAGGAATAACAGTGGATACCTGTGGATGCTAGATGGCCAAAAGCTGAATGGGGAAGCCAGGGTTAGTACAGGGTTAAGACTGCAGAAAGCCAGTCTGGATACTGGCATGGGAATACCAAACACAAGAGGCTGTGGATGAGACCAATGGCTGGGATCGAAGGCAGAGCTTGAGAAGAGACTTAAAACTGGGGTGGAAGTATCTGTGGGCTGGGAGTAAGGGTCTTTGGCATAGGCTGGTGGGAAAGCTTGGTGCTGCTACAGCAGCAGAGTTGTGGGTTGGGAGAGATGGCTATCTGCAGAGCTGCGTGGGATGAAGCCTGACTGTATCAACCCAACTCCAACCGACATCAGATTTTTCAAGGTCACAAACCCACCACTCAAAACATTACAAAATAACCCTCTGTGTGGACAACTTGTGCAGCGTGTACCTAGGTAATTCCTTCTTTTACACCCAAGGCCTTACATGTAACCCTCAGGGAAAGAGCCAGTCTGCCTACTCCAAGAACCTGCTCCTGCCCTCTCTGTGTCCCCAAAACACACTTCTTCACTCTCAGACAATGAGACTTCTTTAAAAACAGAGAATGTTTTTGTGTTGGGTTATTTTTAACCTCAAGCAAACCTCTTTCTCCCCCACCAAAGATGATTTCCCCTCTGAATACAAACCTCTCGCCAACACCACTGCACTGATCTGACACCTCCAAACTAAAAGCTGAGGCAGTACAGGATGCTCCTGCTGTCAGAAAGAGATGGGGGTGTCCAGACTGACCCGTAGCCTGAATTCCAGTTTACTACACTGTCTGCTAACAGTTTTCACCAACCCCAAGACAAACCTCTGGAGTGCTGTGCAAATTCTTTGCTAGAGCCGTATCTATACACACACAGACAACACACAGACACTTGATTTAGAGAAAGAGATCCACCAAGGCAAAAGAAAATGGTTAACCACAATGGAACCTTCATCTCAGCTGGGACCTGCAGATGCTGTCATGATAGAGAGAAAGGGTTTCAAGTCAGCAAACACAGTACTGTCTTCTCTACTTACGGCTTCAAATGCTCTGCCTCAAAAGACAGAGCTGGGGGCAGGAAGAAGATGTCTTCCTCCTTTCAAGCCTCCATGTTGCCACGATCTTACATGCCAAGTGGGTAGGTACTAAATGTTAATCAAGAGGTGACAGTCACACTGAGCCCCCCTCTGTCAGGATGCTGCTCTCCTGATGAGTGTATTGCTGCAGGATCTGCTGTCTGCTGCACACATGGAGAAGGTCCCCCATTACCTAGCAGCAGGGGCTTCTCTTGTCCCGTTATCCCCAGCATACTCCCACCTGCCATCATACATCCCACTCCAAAAAATGGGGGTTCAAACAAACCCTTCCCCCTTTCCACACAGCGAATAACCCATCAAACAAGTACAAAGGAACCATCAGCAAAACTATTCTTCTGCTGGTGAAGCCTGTCCTACCCACAACTCCCCCCTTTCTAAAATACTTATTTTTTATAGATGCTGAATATTTATCTCCACTGAGAGATGCATTTGTCATTCGATTTATCTCACTTGATCCCCACAGCTGCAGCCCCAGATCCATTTCATCCGCTGCCACATACATTATCATTTTTCTTTCGTTGCAGAAGTGTCACCAGAAATCCTGCAAAATCTCAGGCTCTATCTGCGCAGTTTGGTGTTGTGTGTTCACTCTCACAGACATATGCTTAATTTCTCCTCTCCCCCTCCTCTCTCCTACCCCTGCAATCCCTCACAGTCCCACCACTATCTGCCACAGATATTAACGAAACGTAATGAGATCTCAGTCCTGTGTTAAGAGGCGGGGAAGAACCAAGAAGGTAAAGGAAGATAGAGGAGAGAGAGAAAGGGACTCTGCATATGCCTTTTTCCACTCTGCCAAATACAACGATCCTATCTTTCCAGAATAAAAGCAATCAGAACATACGCGTGTGTGTATGTGTGTGCGCATATATGTCATTAACATCTCATCTCGGCTCCTAGCTAAGCAGCTCTGTGATTAGTGGGATTGGTTCTGTCGAACTGCCAGTCTTAAACACCAATGGTTTATACCAGCAGAGACCACAGCAAAACCCCAGCTTCTCTTACTGTAAACGATGCAGGGAACTATAAATGATCTGAAGCAGCTGAGCGTGTGTGTTCCAGGGAACCCAAATCAAGCCCAATCCCCCACTCGCAAAAAGCAGAAGGAATATTCAGCTCTGGACAGAGAGCGAACAGCAGTAGGAGCGGGGGCTGGCAAGGCACACCAGCACCTCCTGCCCTTCTGTCTAGCTGCAAGCCATGCCTACATCATGCCATCCCCTGCCTCCACCCAGCAGCACCTACCCCTATTCGACGCCTGCCCACTTCTTCCCCTTAACCTCCCACCACTGCTCTGTGACGCCTGTCAGGGCTCTAAGGAGGGAAGAGGCAGACCCTTCCAAGCATCCAGACCCAGAGGCTCTGCACTCTGAGCTCCTTACCAGCCT
>VWZZ01005047.1:151846-178922 GCA_013399095.1 Psophia crepitans
GCAGTGACTGCCACTGGCTGTCCCAGCGGCTGGGCAGAACAGAAGCCTTTGAACTGTCTCCCACCCCTACAGGCTCTCCCTCCCTTTGATCTGCCTGGGTGCTTCCTGCCTTCCAGGCAAGGAGGTTTTAAAGTTCAGTTTGAAGGCAGTTCAACCTAGCTTCTCCCAAAGCCGCTGACCAGAAGACGAGGAATGTAACCCTCGCCAGCTGGAACACAGCCCCTACGACACGGCACTGAGAGAAGCATGAGCTCATCAGGGAGGAAGAATCAGGACAGATGGATTTTTACAGTTAACTGGAGCCGTTCCAGGAGCAAAGCCTTCCCCCCCCCCCCAGTTTCCCGAAGACACTGAGATTTTGGGAAGCTAACCTCAGCACCCCAGCCCAGCAGACGCCACGAGGCTGTGGTTAGTGGCAGCCAAATAGGAATCCGATAGCATTAATTTTCTGCAGAAATACAGACCGGTCCCAGGGTGTGTTTGGAAGCCACAGGGTGGTTGGTGCCAGAGGGCCGTCAGCCGTTTTTCATTCCAGCTAGAACATCAGCTCCGACAGCTTCGATGCTCTCAACAGCTGCTGGCTGAGAGGAAAGGGCTTTGTTCGCTGCCGATAAGTGAGAAGCACGCAAAGCGGAGAGCAAGCACAGGAGCTGCTCTCCGAGCACAGAGAGCGCCTGTCAGCTCGCATTAGCCAAAGCTGCCTACTGCCAGCTAGGCGACGGCCTGTGCCAGGCTGCAGGGACCCAGCCAAGAGCCGCGCGCCTGACAGATGCCAGCCCATCACATACCGCAAAAACAAGGAGATTTGCCTCCCAAGCAGCCTCTGGGCCCCAACAGCCACCGCTCCCCTGTCAACCAGAGGCATCACAGCAACAAGGTATGCAGACACAGGGTCTCACAGCAGGCACCAAAGGTGCATGTCTCCATGGAGGATATGACAGCAGCCCTCTGCCAAACTTACATGACATCTGCCACTCATGAGTTAAAAATAGAGGACTGGGAGGAAGGGAGGGAACAAGTTCCAACGCTTTTGCGTTGAGCAATATTACTGTTCAAAGCAGAGAGGTCACTGCTCATTCAAAACTGAAGCCACCCAGCTAGCAAGGTACCAGGGAAGGATGACACAGCCAGATGCACAGCACTACCAGGCAGTTCTATTGCAGACAATGAAGTGTGTAAACGTGAAGTAGCTAGGAAGGACACCCTGCACCGTGGAATGCCAGGAGAGACGCAAAGGAGACTACTCTGCAGCACTGCTGTTAGGTGCAGCAAGGAGGAGGGATGGAGACAGAAATTGTAGTGTTTTCTCTGAAGGGACTTGGGGAAAAGTGCCCCAGCTGATGAAGACACTGTGAAAGGAGGGAAGATTGCCATCTTGTGGAGAGCACGTGAGGGAGGCCGTAAAGGCAAGGAGAAGTATGGGCTCACAGAGCAGGTACTGCTCTGAGACAATACAGCAATTCAGACAACTCTGAATCGTCAAGAACTCATCTACATTCACTAGTCAAAAACTTCTCTCTACAGCAGTTACGCAGCCCTCTGCTCCAGTTTGGCACCCAAAAGAGCAGCTAACTCCGCAGCCACCTTCACCTACTTTCAGTCTCCTAATTAGATACGATGCCTCTGTTCCTCCCCAAGAATTCCCCAAAACACAAACAAAAACTATAATTAAGAAAAGGTAAACAAACAGCTCTTCTCTCACATTGTGAGGACCATCTCGAGTCCTTTAAACGACTTTATCCCACTCTGTGCACATTCACAGCATGACCGAGAAGCCTGCACCTTACCTGAATGACAGTGGGGAGAACCAGCTCTGGGAATCCAATGCTGTAGGCTTGGCAATGGAGATACTCAAGCATCAGGTCATAGAGCTGTTCAATGAGTCCATCCTGGGTAGGGGAAGCAGAAATAGAGATATCGGATAGAAATCAAACCCTACAGCGCCCGGACTGGGAGTCTCCAGCCTTACGGGACAGGAACACAAAGCATATGGCTAGGGCAACTCTGATGTTTGCAGAGAAGCTGTATGCTGCTGGCTGCTGGGGTTCCACTTACTCGGAAGGCCTTCTCCTGCAGGTTGGCACTGGAAAGCTTCAAGATCACTGCGAAGTTAATAGGCTTAGCGCTCATACGTCCTGGCTTCTTGTTGAAATCCACTTGCTGGAAAATCTACAACAGAAAAAAACGGAGCATAAAGACGATCACAGCGCAAAACAAAACGGATACCGAATGACTCAACTAAGATCACGCAGTAGGTGGCAGAGCTAGCTGAGAAGACAATCCAGAAATCCTGACTGCTGCTTGCCTGGTCTGATCACTGCCCCACAGCTTTCTTAAATAACCTAATTAGGGACAGCTAGGGAGCAAACACCAACCACGCTTGAAGCTTTACAGACCTAAGTGTTAAAGATGCTAAAGAAGTGTGAGGTAAAAGGAAACCAAGGCAAGCGACAGCACAAGAAACTAGAGGTTTGTTTGTCAGACCCGTGCTTCTAATGGTCAGAAAGAGCGTGCTACAAAGTTTGAATGTATTTTGGAGCTGTCCCTTAGGGCGAGAAACTTTTCAACAGCAAGACTAAATACTTTTTACACCAAATCCATTACCTTTTTATTGCCAATGAAATAATTGCTCTAGGAAGCAGAGACACCAGTCCTTTCCACAAATACCCCTTGCCAGGCAAGGCTTTTGTTCTGACACATTTCCCGTTGGTATCCCTTGTACCAATTATAACTGAACAGCCTTTAAATAAGTGCATATTATTCTCCACAGGCACATTGCATTTCACAGCAAGGGACATGGAGAAAAACCGGTCCCTTCCCAGAGTTTGAGAGGAGACCATGCATCCTGCGCATCCGAATGATGGGCACACACAAGCTCTAGGCTACAGCTGGATGCCCAGTAGACTAGTAAGATCAAAAGGCTGACCTGCACCTTTGGTTTTGTTTTTTCCAGAGCTTGTTTAACAATAGCAGAAGTTTGCATATATGTGTGTGTGCCTGGCTCTCCAGGGTGGCACCTCAAGCTTGGTTTTAATTAAAAAGAGTTGCTATTGCCTTAAAACTTAACAAATCATAATCAAGACCAAGAACTATGAAAGCCTTTTCCCCACTCCCTCCTTTTTGGGAAGAGTTTCCCAGCTTCACTAAGGGAAGGATAACATGAGTCAAGGAGAATTTCCGTTCTTCACTTCCCCAGAAAGGCTACATTTGGCACACAGGAAGGTATCTTCAGCTGAAATCAGACAGAGCCAGAATCTGCCTTGGTCCCTACTGCCCTGGGCAGACATCAAGCAACAGGGTGCACTATCCCAAGAAGCCTGTGCACTGTGCTGCTCTTCCTTTGAAGCTGTGACACAGGAAGGAGGGAAAGGGTTCTAAAATGAGCAGTAACACAAATATGCCCTTTCCCAGCCTGGTAGTGGCAGATCTCAGGAGTAGGTGGTAAGAACTGCAAAACCCACTTGATCCAGGGCAGATTCCCAGAGACCCCATCATGAGATAACAAGTGGCAATCAAGGGAGGTGTTCACTAGCAATGGGATCTCATTAAAAAACCAACCAAAAATCACCAACAAAACCAGCCAGCAACCGGTAGTCATTTGCATATCCAGTGACAACCACTGAGGTGGCTGATGAGGAGCATATCCTGCCCACTCACGCTTTTGCACACCTCAAAAGCAACCTACAGTTCCTCTCCCTGTCCCCAATGCTTTTAAATCACACTCCTGAGCAGGAAATAATTTCTATTGCCTCTATGCAGCAGCACCACATTCATCACCAGACCCCAACCAGCCCAGCAAGGTGGGGACCCAGCACACTGATTGCTAGAGGGTGAGGTGAGGAGAAAAGGGAAGGTGTTCAGGTCACATGGATGCCCCTAGGCCAGAAAAGCATGGAGACGACTATTGATTTTTTACATTTTATTTGTCAATCCAGGTTATTTGGAAGGGAGGGACAAGCTTGGTGGCTTGTGAAAACAAAGAGCCCTAGCCTGGGGAATCGATGCTATAAACCTCGTTATGCACGGTTATTTCTTTGGCCAAAACAGCAGTATTGATCCCTGAGGTCAGACGCATTACAGCGAGAGGCGTCAGGCTCTGTGGGATCCTAACACGCCGCTAGGCAAGCGGGGAAATGCAACCACAGGTTTTGAAACTCTCCCAGGAGGTGCTAGGGAACCGGTCAGGACATGTGGGAAGGGGGAAAATGTGGTTCCTGTCTCAAGATCATGTAGAACGGATCCACTAACAGCAAGACTGAAGGAGAGGATGACTGATGTCTAGGAATCCTGTGGCAGTGTGGAAAGGCGATAATGAGGGACTGGAGGGCCAGAAAATGTCAAAAGCCAACAATTTGGCTTAAGCGATAACCACTAGCAGACAGAATAAAGGACAGGGCAACACAAGCAGGAAGGAGAAGGATTTTTTGGCAGTCTCAAGCTCACAGATGATTTCCACGTGGCTAGTCGGAAGGGTGCTCAGATATACAGCTCGCGCTGCCAGAGCGCAAACCAGAGAACCAACTCTGCGCTCCCACTGTATTGCCCCATCCATTTCCCATTTCTTTCTCCAAGGCTCTAGCAAAAGCCTCCTGGCACATCTGCTTTGGTTGCCTCAAAGCCGGCTGCCGCAGGCCAGCTCACAGGAAGGAGCCAGTGCTTCGCTGGACCTGCCTGCAGCGTTCCCTCAGGTCTGTCAGTCACCCTCCCTCTTCACCCAGGGAAGGGCTGAGAGCACCTAGTTAAGTTGCTCCAGTAGAATCTGATCATCATCAAGTTCAGACACGCTGCCCAACCTTCTGCAGAAGCTGGATTGAAGCGCTCTGTCACAAAACAGTTAAGGGACCTCTGGAAGTCATGTAGCAGGGTCAACTAGAACAGGCTGCTCAGGGCCATGTCTGGTCAAATTCTGACTGTCTCCAAGGACAGACACTCCACTGTTTATCTAGGCAACCTGTTCTAGCCTCACCATGTAAAATTGTTGGTTGGGTTTTTTCAGTGCATAAGTGGGATCTCATGTATTTCATTTGCTACATATTGCCTCTTGCCGCTAACTGCGACAAGAGAAATCTGGCTTCAGCCTCTTTATTCACAGAATGGTTGAGGCTGGAAGAGATCTCTGGAGGTGATCTCATCCAAGCTGCTCTGCTCAAGCAGGGCCACCTAAAGCCAGCTACCCAGGACCACACTCAGGTTGCTTTTGAGTACCTCTGAGGATGGAGACTCCACAATTGTCCTGGGAACCTGTGCCAGTACCCAGTGACCCTCATGGTAATATAGTAAAAAAATAAAGTGTTTTCTGATGTTCAAATGGTCTTTTCAGGTGTTCTACACACATTAGTAAGATCCTTCCTGAGTCTTCTCTTTTCAAGGCTAAACAGTCTCAAGTTTTCACAGGCTCTCCTCATAGATGTGTCACACCTGCTTTTTAGCAGAGGAGCCACCAATTTCCCTTCATCTCTGTGGCTCTTCACTAGACTCACTCCAGTATTTCCACATCCCTTGCCCCGGACAGTCCTGAACTGGTCACGGCACTTCAGCTGTGGTCTCTCTAGTGCTCAGTACAGGGGAAAGACCACAGTCAAACTGCTGGCAAAGCTCTGCCTAGCACAGCCCAGCATGCCATTGGTCTTTGTTACTGCAAGGAAGCATCGCTGGCTCTTGGTCAACTTGTTGTCCATGTCTTTCTGCAAAGCTGCTTTGCAGCCCGTCAGCACCCAGGATGTTGTTGTTATGGGGTTACACTTCCCCAGCTGCAGGCTGTTGCATTTCTCTGTTGAGCCACATGAGGTTTCTGCCTGCCCATTTCTCCAACCTGTTGAGGTCCCTCTGAATCACACTTACCCGGTGTATCAACAGCTCCTCCACATTTTGTATCATCTGCGAGCTTGCCGGTGGTGCCACTCTGCCCCACCATTCAAACCATTAATGAATATGAAAACCAGTATCAGCCCTGATATCCATCCCCCGGGCTAGCCTCTAGCTAGACTTTGTGCCACTGATCCTAGCATGAGCCTGGAAGTTCAGCCAGCTGTTAATGCACCTCACTGCTTATCTGGTCTGCAATTCATCAGCTTGCCTGTGAGGAAGTTATGGGAGATGGTTTCCAAAAGCTTGATAAAGAGAAGATAAACAACATCCACTGCTCTCCTCTCATCCACCGAGCCAATCATCTCATTTAGAAGTCTATCAGATGGGTCAGGCATGATTTCACTCAAACAACCTCTGGTACCTGCAGGGCTGTGATCCAGAATTTAAAAGCTGCAGTACCATGGTGGAGGGAGGAGAATGAGGAAAAGGAAAGACACATCTTCAGTTGGTGCAGTGGTTCAGCTTACTCTGCCTAAAGCTAACAGTTTTTCCTCTGTGTAAAAAAGCCAAAGAGCCCGTGTCTTGTAGAAAACTAATTTCAGATCTGTGCTTAAATGTATGATAAGGTCTGGTATTGTCAATTCTCCAGCTACAATCTTCACATCAGCAGATTTCCTCTGGCACAATCCACTGCCCACTCCCATATATGTGGCACTCCAGCCCCTGGGGACTATCTCCAAAGCAAGCTGCACATCCAAAACAAGACTCAAGTCATTTAAGTGTCAGAGTGGAAAACCTGTCAGGGTTAATTAAATTGGCACACAAAGTCTGCCTGTGGGGAGATTTCCACCTTGTTTATCCACACCTGCTTTTTAGTAGAGGAGCCACCAATTTTCCTGCTGCAGAAACTAGTGCCTGTTACACAATAATTGAAGTGATTAAAAAAAAAAAGAGCCTGGGATCTCATAGGCCCTTCAAGGGGAGCCACAACACGAAAATAAAAGCCTGCCTGCTCTATACTCTCTCCCAAGCCACCTCCACCTATCTAAAATGTAATTTTAGCAAGCTGCTTTTGCTTCATCCTGGAAAGCAGAGTCAGAGAGGAGACAGCACTGGATGCCCATGCTCAGGAGCATCAGCCCTTGTCAAGACGCATCAGGCAGCCAGCTCTCATTTCTGCTGGCAGGGGCTCAGGGAATTCCTGTGCCTACGGGAACTGCACAAACATTCGAGCTGCCATCTCCTGAAAGCACAGCAGCAACAGGGCTGAGACACCAAGTAGCAAAGGGTAGGTTTCCTTGATGGAGAGGGGGAGGGGAAGGAGTTACAGAGTCACTGCTTACAAAAGAAGCCTCACAGAATCTACACTTCCAGGCCACCTAAAGCCCTCTCCAAAAAGTGCACAAAACAGGGTCACAAACAGTCATTCTTTCACTGCACTTGGATTCAGCTGCAACAGTGACAGACAGAGCAGCCTTTCCTCCTTCCTATCAAATGGAAGCTGGGAAGACTTCATTCTGCACCCCCAACCCCAGCCATGCCCCTCAAGTCTACTTCTGCTTAGTACCAACACTGATCAGATCCCCTCAATCTCATGATGGGTTGGATAATCTTAAACTGGATTTTGTTTCATGACATGAAGTGGCATGGGACTAATGTCTGTTGTCTAAGTCACCACTGAATTTATGAGCTGGTAGAAACAGGCTCATAGTTAAAGCACTATGCTGGGCATCAGAACAGAGATTCTCCTCCCAGCATCACCACAGCCACCTTGGAACTTTGGGCTGGTCACTTCCTCTGTGTGCTAAAGCTTCCTACATCTCATCCACACAGCTGGAATACACCTCCTGCCTGAAGACAGCTTGTGGACAAACACCAAGGGTTGTTAGGAGTATTCAGATACCTCTGTAACAGAAGAGGGAGTCGGGAAGAGATGGAAGTACAAGGACAACAGCCCTGAATGCTCTTGGGAACTCCACAGAATATTTGAGGGGTCCCTTAGAAGAGATAGGCAGGAAGAAGGGAAAGGCTGACAGCTGCAGGGAAATTCAGGAGTTTAACAATTATTTTGCTTTAACTTCTACAACCCAAGGTGACTGGCATGATGTTAATGTGAAGGAGTATGCAAGCAACACATACACACACATTTTCCCTGCCCCCATCTCTCCCTTCCCACCAACACCTGGACAAGCTAAGCCAAGCGGTGCCTTACAAACACAGCAGGGTCAGATGTGGTCGGGGGCTTGTGGAAGCTGGGAGGAAGCTCAGCACGCGGTGTGGTAACGTCTGGCTGGGGCCCGACACACAGATTACAGCCGAGGTGTTAGGGCCAGAGTGTGTGTGGGGGGGGAGGCTCTGAAAGTAAAAGGCTTTATCTCTCAGAGCACTAAAAAGTAAAAAGCAGAGAAACCCATTCTCACCCCAAGCTCTACTACCCCAGAGTGGAGATGCCTCTGTCACTAAATGTGGTTGGCAGAATTTCAAATATGCATGAACAAGAGGAAGGAAGCAGGCAAATGGCAAAGCCACACAGGCCAGGGAACAGCGGAGGAGGCGGGAGAGCCGGAGGAGATTTATAAACATCGCTGCCTTCCACATGCACAGAGGATGTGGTTTGCAAAGGACGTTTACAACAACACAAAACCACAAAAGCCTTTGCTTCAACAGAACTTGATTAGGAATGAGCCTGGCTGACTCAGGTCATTTATTATAGAAGTCTGTCTCCTTCCTCCTCTTCAGCATCCAGCCTCATGCTGACCCAGTGGGGCTTGCTGCATTCCTCACCTTGCCTCGTTCATGCTTGCTCTGTGAAATTTGGCTGCACCACTTCTGTACTACTTTCTCACAGCAGCAAGGCTAGAAAGACCTGTGTGGACAGGTATCAGGCCCCTGATACGTGGGAAAGCTGGACAGTCTCTTAGCACCAGTTTCACCAGATATAATGCATTTTGCCAGGTTGCATTCAGAGAGATCATTTTCCTAAATAAATTCTTAATTCTTGAAAGGCTTTTTTTCCTTCCATTTTCCTTCATCTGCAGTTAGGAACAACTCTTCCTTTTGCTAAGATACGAACACATAGGCACGATCAAATAACAGCAGCTTGGGAGTTACCGCAACTAGTTGAGCCTCTGAACGTCCTCTTTGGCAGACTCCTTCCCTACTCCAGCTGCATTAGTTAAACCAGCTAGGAATGTATTTTTGCACCCAGCTGATCACAGATAATCTCTGCTCACAGGCCAATAGACATTTAATCCTATTTGCTAACTAAACAATACATTCTGTCTGATGCTGTTTGCAGGGATTTTAGGGAATAAGCAAACTGGGCAATCTTGGGAGCTGTTGGTGGGTGTAGTACATGAGTGTGTTTATTAGGTAGGAGCCATCAGCCGTTGCTAGGTCAGCAGGAACTAACCTCCAGGATAAATGGCAACACTGGAATGAAGGTCCTGGTGTTCTCGGACAGCAGTGTAAGTGCACGGATGCAGTGCATGCGCAGAGGGTAGAAACGAGCTGTTGGTACCAGCCTAGAGAGGAGAAAAAGAACAAAGAGTATTAGGCCAAGCTTTTACAGGAACTGTACCTGCAGCTCTCACTGATGCTTGAGAGCCTTTCCTACTCTACAAAAGCCAGCTTTAGTATTGCACACAAACCCGTTTGAGCTGAAGCTACCCCACACTTGGAAATAAAATTCACATGTTAAACCTGCAACACCAGCACAAAAATTCCTGCAACCAAACCACTAGGTTTCCAGCTTCTGCTGGGAGAAAGTGCTACCAGCCAAGCTTTGCAGATGAAGCCTATCACTGATGCTGTTTAGTCACGCTCACCACTTTCAGCTCTCGTGCTCCCAGCACAGGTAGGTATGCAAGGAGAAATGGCAGGAACCAGCAGCAAAATACCCACAGGAAGCTGCAAGTTTGATCAAGGGAAGGGCTCCCCCAGGATATCAGAGGGACTACAAGGAAGATGTTTCCAGTTTCAGGCTGCATACCCTCTGTGTGCCCACAGAGTTCATGGTGCCACCTGAACAGTGACCTCTTAGTGTGGGTTGTCACTGAGGCAGGAGGAGCTGGATTAGCAGTGACCAGCATACCAGAGTGGGGATGAGTGTGACCTCTCGCAGCCAGATCTGTTCAGCCATCTCCAATCCAGAGCAACACCTGAGCCATTCCCACCTCCCTCAGAAAGGCAGTATGTAAGTTTGAAGAGCCAGTAACCAGCACGGAGGGAAGAGGCCAGATTTTCTTTGACCCACACTTAAAACCATTGTGTGCTCAGGTATTAAGAAAGAAGTAGAGCCAAGTCCCTTTGTGAGGTTGAGACTGAGAAAGGTTGACAATCCCAACACTGTGGAAGCCAGCAGCAACAGGGGGAATGCAGAGCTATCCCTAAAAGACACCAGACCTCATTACTGTACCACTCTAGGAACCTCTCTCACTGAATGACCTGCACTTGAAGACATTGATGCCTCCAGCATTAACAAGTTTTTATTTTTTTAAAAACACAGTTGCCAGACAACAGGCTCAAGCCTGATAAATGAACCCATCCCCTCCCCAATGAGCTTGCTGAACAATCCAGGAGAGCAAAAGAAAAGCTTGACCAGGAACCATAAATCACCTGCATCCCCTCCCTCCCCCAAATAGTGAAATAATTATCATTGGATCCATTATAGAAATAAATCTGCTTTGCACCCCTGGATCTGGCACCAGTGGAGATGACGAAAGCCATTCTCAGGAATTAATTGATCGAGGAATAAACCTGTTAAGTGTATAGATTTACTGTAAACCAAGACCATTAATTTTAGAGTGCATGGCGATGCAACAATCTGCTCAACTTCCCGATGGCTGGATGCACAGGGAATACAAAACGCAGCTGGGTCCCAGCTCTGCTGAGGAAGACCCAACTGCCTAGTCACTCCAGGGCGCAGCCAGGGGGTCAAACCGACTCACATTCCTCTCAGCAGAGAGTGCTCTCTAATATCCCACCAACACTATCTCTTGGAATGCCTGCTGTATTCTCCCATGCAGCCAGGGCACAGGCTGTGGTGTAGAGAACAGCCTGAAGGCTCCTCAAGGTTTATTTTTACTCACTACAGCTCCTCCTATTATAATCCTGAGTGACTACAATCTTCCTCTGGCTAGAGAGAACAGAGAAAGCTTCTTTCAACATCAGCCTCCACCCTACCCAGACAGGTCATGAAGGGAAGTTGCTGAGAAACACCAATACTGTGCGTGCTTCTCTGTGGAGGAAGCTGTACCTGCTTTCTCCTCTGTATGTGCTGAGAGGCTGAAAACCAAAATTGAACAGGCACCAAAAATCCTCATTTAACTATAAGCCAGGGAGGAACCTCATTTTCACAGCTTAGACTGGGAGCAAGGCAGAAATCCAAGCAGATATGTTTAGAAAAAACACTTTGAGATGAGTGAAAACGTTTTCATGTAAGAGGCCAGGGTGGCACGAGCAGCCAACAGGGTTCCACAGACAGACAGACACCCCGCTCACAGCCCTTTCACTGGAGCCAGGCGCCACCTCCCGGTACAAGAGGCACCGGGGAAGGGGAGTCTCCTCCCAGCACTAACACCCTCTGGACATGCCCAAGAGCTCTACACCACATCAGGAGTAGAAATGAAATAAGATATTCCAGCTGCTACGCAGCATCCTGCCCCACCAGCTGGTCACACACCCCCCCCCACTAAAAGCTGAGTGGCTCAGAGAAACAAAGAGAGGAGTCCAGCTCATTCAGTCTGTCTCCACAAGAAAGTCTGCTGCAGCAGTCAGATACTAAGCAGCCCCCAAGCAGACGCATACCCCTAAATGGGCCTTCCAGAAACACGTGAAGTGGTGCATGAAACAAAAAAAACCACCCTTGACCTGCAGGCTAGATTATTTTATCCTCTCACCTCGAACAGAAACAACCCGAGTTCTTCTGCAACACTCAGTTGCCACAGACATGTTATTTACAGCAGGGGATGTGGTGCAGAGACTGACCCTCACCCATCTCAGTTTGTACAGCACAGGCACCAACACCAAGAAGCAGCTGCCCAAACTTAGGAAGGAGCCACTAGCAATAGACTCCTGGTATAGACTGAAGCCCATGGACCCACATCGTTCCCACATCTGCTAACCTACCCACCTCTTTTTATATCCTGGACACATTTGGCTCAGTAAGGAAGCCAGGGTGGGATCTACTTTTATTTTCCCCACCCTAGAACCCATCTGTTGGGTTCCCAAATCTTTGAAGCCTTGTCAGACAGTAACTGTACTTCATGCCATGCAGTCCCGTCCACTGCAGACACCAAGAAATTCTACTTGCTGCTCTGAGACTCACCGATTCACCATTCCTTGGCCCCAGACAGCTGATTTATCTGCCTGGACAGGTAGAAAACAGCCTGGATTAGTCTGCAGGACAACTAAAGCTCTACAACAGCGGTGGGAAGCAGCCTGGGCACATGGGGATGGGAAGAGGGATGTATGCACACTCTTAACGATCATTTAAATCTGCTTATCTTCATCACCACTTGGGAGTTTTTCAAGACCAGGTGGGTGGTGTTTTAAAGCTGAGAATCTGGTTAACAGAGCTAACAGGATTTCAAAGATCACCAGAGATTCAGAAATTCCCTCAATGCTCATTATTAACAGCCATTTCAAAGCACAAATTTCATATATAAACTGATGGAAAAAATTCTCAGCAGATACATAAAAACAATAACTGTGTCCTAGTTTTTCAAATTCTAAAATATGCACAAAAAAAGCATCTTCTAACTGTATTTACCGAGCTAGAGATGGAGACTTGATTCTGTCCTTTGACACTACTAGGTCCTGGAGCAAGTCAGTACCTTTTTCCTTGCAACTTAGTACAGTTGGGAGGATGATCTGTCCAGGCTATTCAGGTTGCAAATGTCTGCGAAGCAGAGAGCCATCATCAACCCTACACACCACCTCAGAACAGGGCCTCACTGCCGCACAGTGCAAAGCTACTGGCTGTTATTAAGAGTTCATCTCCCCTTGGTCTCCGACTACACACACCCCCCACTGGGTTTTCATGATAAACACTAGGAGAAATACCACTGTGGTTCAGCTCCACTAATGGACTAGGTGGAGTTCAGCAAGCTTAAATGCAGACCACTATACCTGGCCAATACTCTGGAAGTGAGGAAAGAAACCTAAACCTCTAAAAATAAACAAAAAAAAAACCCAAACCACCACAAATGAGAATCGCTTTCATACTGCCAAAGATACCTGAGCAGGCTTTCCTACTGGCGTGTGTATCTTAAGAAACAATAGTTTAAAAAAATCTGAACACACTTAGATTCCAAAACCAAGTCCCCATCTCCTCCCTCATTTTTTTTTTACCAAATAGCTCAGCTCTGAGACAGTCAAACTGCTATACATGGCATGCTCACACTCGGACTGCTCGCCACGGAAATATCCAGACAGCTATAACCTCTTGGAAAGAACACTCAGCAACACAGAAATACTACCTAGTGCTGCGACTGCTCTACACACAACAAAGCATTCTGACAGATGTTAAAAGGCTAAGCTTCTCCATTCGGGCTAGCACTACTCAGTTATTTTAAGCTTTCCTTCAGAAAAAGAGGATACTATCTAGAATCTTCTTGGAGATACAGATCACCAGCCGTAAAGGTATCACGTACAAAAGCAAAGTTAACTGCATCGCTTTGGGTCTCCACAGCTCCCGCCCAGATGATAATAAAAAGTGTTTGCATTATTCAGAAGTGTGTCCAGACCACACAAACCCTGCAAATATTCCAAAGCATAAAGGAAGAGGAATTGCACAATATTTTCTGTTCTTGCTGCAGGACACTACTTAGCCCAGAAATGGCTGCAGTTTGACACTGGGTCGTAGACTGATTGGTCCTCCTTCAATATCGAAGGACTTGAACTGGAGGCCAAAATCAGGCAGAATTCAAATCCCTTATACAGAGAATTCAGTTGTGGCATAGGTTATCCTCTCCTAGCCTCTCTCTCACCACCTCAACATACAGGTGCTCACAATGCATCTTCAGCTGGAATACTCCAAGCAAAAGTAGCTTTCATACAATTCCTTACAATGCAAGGTTAAATCCAAATCACCTAACAGTTAACACCCCTTAGTAACTGCTCTGCCATGTCAAGCAAGAGAAAGCAGTACAGCCAAAAGAAAAAAATCCTACTTACTTTATACAGCCAATGATGACCTGTGTCAAAGGGTAGATCAATGGCTCCATGACCTCACTGGGATAGATCGTGCTGAGAACCCGACACCAGAAATACAGGCAGTGGATATACTGCCAGTTATAAACAGACTGGAAGTTCTCCTGCAGAAAGGGACAAACACAGGCACAAACTTGAAAATGTGGCATTTGAGAGTTCAAAAGGAGTTCACTCTGGTTTCTCTACAGGACTCATTTTATCCAGCACTCCAAGTGTACTGATTAGAGAGGAATAACACCCTACCTGTTGCTTTGATACTAGTGGCTGACCCACCACCCAGCAAGTTCAGATGCTGCATTGGCAACTTTACGATCTAGTACTAGTTCATACCTTAAAGGAAACTATGACCAACACAGACTGCTTTTCTTCACAAGTTGGCTTATTTGAGAAGGATGATTTCATGACTCATGACAGCAGATGGTGGGACTTGGCCAAGCATTAGGAAACCTTTAACTGTTCCATTTACCCACGGTCCCTGGGACAGTCTCCAGTCTCCCACAGGTGGGAAGGCTGGAAAGCAATACCCCTGACACCCTCATAAGTTACCTTTTGCCCTCTACAGACCAGAGGAGGGCAGAAGAGCATGCAAAGCTAGACTATAGATTCAAACTAGCAAGAAAATAACCTGAATTCATCTGGATTTCCCCCTCTCTGCACTCAAACACCCTTGGCTGTTAAGTAGCAGCTTGTCCTTCCCACTTGAGGCTTTCCTTCCCTCAGCTGTATTAAACAAAAGCCTCAACCACCACCCTGCTAACTCTGAAAGGCGATATCAGCGCTGATTTTAAAGACGCTCCTGTGAACGTTCAGTCAAAGCAAGGACCAAATGACCAAACCAGCACTCCTCCCCGCTTTTGGAAAAGACACTACCCAGGGCGGTTTAATCTTTCATTTGTAGAGTAAAAAGTGACAAACAGCAGAGCTGAGAACAAACTTTCAGCTGTTTCTCAGCCAATCTTTATGGTTACCAGCAAAACCAGTGCAACAGGGCAGCAGCGTGCCAGACACACTGATTCAGCGTGTCCTCGCATCTCAGGCTGGCTCAGCAGCATGGGTAGGTGTGGGTCAGGTCTTGCACCAATCCAAGAGACATTGTTTTCAAGAGTGTTTGGGCAAGTCCCCACTCTCCCCCTGCCATATGCTTAAGCACCCCATAGGGCCAGATGAAATAATAAGCCCAGAAGAGTGCAGGAGTCCCGTAAGGACACCTTTTCCAAAGAGTTCTGCAGGCCCATGGGTTCCCCAGATCAGGAGGTTGCACTTCACAAGGTGCCTCAGCTCCAACTCATGTTTCAGACAGAATTTCAAACCCAGGTCAGCTCCTCTTTTACACGGATGAAAAAAGATGCAGGAGTCCTGAAACAAGGACAGCCACTGCACCAAACCTTGCAGTAGGAACTTAAGCCACAGCTGGAAACAGCAGAGCTCTCCCAGCTCACCAAGATGTACCAAGAAGCTGTTGTCAGCTTCTCTTGCACAGAACAGACAGCAATCTGCTCTTGTAATCACCTTCCACAACCACTCACTGGCTCAATTTAAATTAACTGGCTTATTGCTTGGATTTGTACATTTTGGTCATGTTGTCATCTACATTTAAAGTTCCTGCAGCCCTCCCCAGCTGTGAAATCCAGTGGATTTAGTTCTTGTCTGGGTGGGAATGAGGGTGTAAGAAGCCAATGCAATCTAATTAGGGCATATGCAGCCCAGACTTCGTTTATCTCTGCTCATTTATCCCCATGTCTGAACAGCCAGGAGATTTAACCCGTCACCAATCCTGCAATGTTTGGGAGCAGCTGAACAATTAATCTATAGGGGTCTGTTTTGCTAAACATGACTAAAGCCAGGATTAGCAACCTGACTCAGATTTCTGAGGTCAGACTGGAGGTGGCTGAAATCAGGGCTGCTCCCAAAAGGTCTGAGCTGCTTTGTTCAATTAAATCTTTTAAATAGTATGGACTTCACTGGAAAGATGCACACACCAGGGTGGTTCCTAATCTTCTTTACTTTGAGATTTTGTGACAGAGGCTGCAAACAGCAGCTTTACAGAATGGAAAAAGGGTGTCCAAGGCAGGAGACGGAAAGTGCATCACAAACTCTTGCAAGCTGGGGAGAGAAAAGTGACTCCCACCCTGCAGTTGTCTTTTCTCTTTCCTTGCTGAAATTCTAAACTAATCCAGGCAACAACGAGGGGATCTCAAACTCCCAGCCTCTGGCAAAAGATTCCTCGGCATGTTATGAATTGGGTCAGACACAAGTACTGACACTTTAAAGAGACTACCAGAAGCCTGAAGTGGCTACTGTAATTTCCCCCCTCCGCACATTCCCCACAGGAAGACGCACTCTCTCCACACTGACAGGTACCCACCTTCTTCTTTATCATCATTGCGCTGCGCAAGTGAATGGCAAGCTGTCGGATATAGATGAAGGCGTGCTGGTAAGAGGTGTGCGTGTCCAGGGCATACATCTCCGTCAGCGTGCGCTGCATGAAGTTGATCATCGGCAGGACATTGGGAGAGGTGAATCTGGAATTCTTCACAAACGCGATGTACATTTGCTGTGCAGGAAAGGACACAAGATATAAACCACATAAACCAGAATAAAAATGTTCTTTCGCTAACCTCCACCCAGGTACGCCCAAACCAGGGGTGAAATGTTCCTTTTATAAGACAAGTCATTTCAAAGGGATATGCAAAAATAGCAATCCAGCCTGCTCCTCCTTCAGACAAGGCAGGAAAGAGTTAGAACCTTTTAGCACTCATACGTTGTTTAGCACAGGGCTTAGAGATGCCCCTGCCACTGCTTCTCTGCAGGATGGCTGTGAGCCATCCATGCTTATGGTTGGTCACAGTTCTCTTTCTGTAAGTGGTAACTAAGCAAACTACACTTGGGAACCTCAGCTATTTCTAACCTGAAAGATCAGAGCAGCTCAGCAGCACCGAATAGTGCGTCAGCACTTGAGAAAAGCCCTCGAGAATTTGGAAGATGAGTATTTACCCAGTAGACAGAGTACCACCACAGGCCTGTCCTGCTAAGACCCTGTGTGCCTCCAGCAGGAAGGGGAGAAGTAGGGAGCAGGATATCACTAACAGAATTTCTTCCTCATTTAATTTTCTGGAGTAGCCAGCACCATCTCCAGCACCTACCCTACCTAACAGGCTGCAGCTCATGCTCTAAGGTCTTCACATATAACGTGAGAAAGAAAAGCTGCAGAGTACAGCAGCTGATGCTCTAACGTCTTCACACATAATATGAGAATGAAAAGCTGCAGAGTACAGCAAGCACCAGCCTTACCTTGAGCAAGGGACTTAGGTACACCTCTTTCTTGTAGCGGCAGATCTTGTTCAGCACAAGGAAAGCCAGTACTCTCACTGTTTCCTCACCTGTGCTCCACAAATTAATTACTTTCTGGAACAGAAAATAAAGATACAGGTAAGTGAAGGGACAAAAAGCCCCTTCCTCATTAGGAACGGGCACGAGCTTCCCTCCTTCACACCAAAAAAGGAAGGGAGGAGGAAGACGACACAAAGATGCCAGGCTGTATTGTCACAGAATCAGTGACAACAGCACTGGCAGCCATTCTGTCCTAGCTGTGAGACCACACAAAAGGCAAGGTTGATGTTCCCATGATCAGTAAAAGAAACTGTCCAAAACTAGCATGTCTGAAAAACACGTGCACTTTTATTCCTGTGCCTAAACACACATTTGAATTTCTGAGCACAGGCACTGGCCTGCACATGCAACAATCTCCTACACTTTGCAAAGCTTCCTCACCATCCCCTAGCCAGCAACACCATACTGGATTACACGTTTGGCCAATACATCTTCCAGCCCAAAGAAAAAAAAGTAACATGCATGTCTTACACTAAACTCTGCAGAATACAACTACACTGCAATTACACTCCAGTTCTCACCACAAACACCAAACTCCCATTTCTCAAAGAATGCTGTGAAAGATACAGCACTTCCACTGAGACATATCCTTAGTCACTCCAGCACAGACGCGATGACACGCACCCAGAGTGCCATAAAAACATCTACACCAGCTGGAGAGGGGCAGGTTAGTTTACGTGGAGGTCTGGGCTGACAGACAGCCCACCCACGGCATGTAAACTCATTAATCCAAGTTTTACATATCTGCATTGCATAAAGCAAGCATATGTTGGTCTCTCCTGTCAACTTCTTGTGAAGAAAATCAAAAGACTTTGCTCTTCACAGGCCTGTCTGCATATGCCTGTTTGGAATACAGAATCATGGAATCTCCCGAGTTGGAAGGGACCCCTAAGGACCATCAGTCCAACCCCTGGCTCCACACAGGACCAGCCCAACCAGAGCAGATGACTGCGAGCCTTGGCCAGATGCTGCTTGAACTCAGCCCAGCTCAGGGCGGTGACCACTGTCCTGGGGAGCCTGTGCCAGGGCCCCACCACCCTCTGGGTGAAGAGCCTTTTCCTGGTCTCCACCCTAACCCTCCCCTGTTGCAGCTCCATGCTGTTCCCTTGGGTTCTATCCATGGTCACCAGAGGGAGGAGATCAGCGCCTGCCCACACCACCCACCTGGACACAGCTGGCCCTGGTAGGAAGCATCTGGTACAGTGGGACCACAATCATGGCTCCAAAAACTAGTTGTCATCTGCACTAATGAACTCTATGGAAAATCAGAAAGATTCCAGCTGCAGGCCTGAAAAAGCCTACTCAGAAATCCCTACTATAGCAGCAAGCAGGCTGCTAACACCTTCGGATATGAGGTGTACCAGCCTCCCACCACTGTATACCAGCTATCATTATCATCAAAGGTTCCCAGCCTCATTTAAATGTGTGTTGCAGCTTTTCATTCAAATGTCACCCTGCTGCCCTCTTCTGCTCTTCCACACCTCCTTTGTTGCTCTTAAGTGCTCAGCAGTTGTGACTAAGTTTCTGCAAAAATATTCCACCCCCAGCTCTGGAGAGGGAAATACCATCGCAGACGTACACACAGACTCAGCACACAGGCAGCAATTACTCCATCTGCTCTGAGGAAGCAGACAGCTTCTCCAGAACACCTCCCTGTTGCTTTGCGTGGGGATTAGCAGCAGCTACACGAAGAGCCACATGCCCACTCACCTCGGCGTGACAGCGTTTCGCTGTGCCTGTAAGAGAAGCAGCAGTCCCTTCCAGGACCAAAGGAAGAACAGGGGAAAGGAAGACAAGAGACTGAACTGTCACTGGATCCAGCCCAAATACCACAGGAGGCTCACCTGAAGGGGCAAAGTACCTCAGATCCAAGTGACATGCCATATATACCACATCACCTCACCTTGAGAAGCACACGGCACTGCTTCGGGAAGGACAAATAATAAGGCACTATGGAATTGACGTGCTGAAGGACTGCTGCACCAACTGAGGCTTCTGTTAAAGATGACAGGAGCTAAGGAAGGAAAACAAAACATGATCACATTTAGTGTGCAGTATTCATCACCTCTTCCTTTGCCATTAAGCACCTGCATTTTGCTGTTTGCAAGTTACCAAAGAACTGGAAGAGCAGCCTTCCTTAGGAAGAAGCTCAAACCTCCAAAAGCTGCATCAGGGAAGGAGCAAACACATGCTGGGCAAAATAACTGCCCTGAAAGTACATCATCCTGGCAAATGCGAGCTCAGGCTGCTGGACTTGGAGGGCTAACGGCACCTGAGCTCATCACATAAAACCTCATTTGTGTTTACTGCAATAGCAAAGTCTATATGCAGTTTAAGACATCTTACAGACAGCACGACACCAATGTCTGTCATCCCACCTGAAATGGTCATAGCATAATGAGGACAACATCCGTCTATACAGCTGGAAACAGACCATCTGAGCTATCTGATGAGTTACTGGATTCCACTAGGATTTCTTTAACAGGAAGCTGCAATATTATTGGGTATCAAGAGGTTAACTCTAACTCAAGGAAAAGGTTAAACAAACTGTGTAAGAAACAACATCTTGGTATTTCCAGGTTGTTCAGCTCAGTTCAGCTGGAGCCAAACCCAGAGACATTTGCAGTTTCTAATTTGAAGACAACAGCAAGCTCAAAGTCACTTCAGTTTGAGAGAGGTTCTGCCTGATGCAGCTCTCCCTCTTGTCTGCAATCCCACATGCTGGAAGCACAAGCATTTTCTCTCCTTTTAACTTTCCTCCTTATTCTCCTCCTTGCAGTGCAAAGACTCTGGACTGAGCAGCTCTCCTTTACAGTCCTTCACACACCAAAAGGAAAGGAGAAGATATTGTTCAGAAACCACTATGCCAAAAAAAGCACTGTAGTGAAGCATGGGACTGAGGGCATTCAGCACAGGACAAGGGATTGCTTCAATCAGACTGCATTGCCAGCTTTCCCTTTTTCTACTGCAATCTTCAGTTCCGCTGTTGGCGAGAGGCACCACGACTTGAGGAAAAAAAAAAAGCTCTACTGATCAAAATGCTCTTTCTGCTAAGTCATTCTGCCAGCTTACAGCTAAGAGACATCAGCGCTTTTTTCTTTCCTCATATCCTCTTCCCTCAGCTTCTGAATAATGAGTATAGTATTTCAATGTTGTTTTGTTTCTGTTATTCCAAATTTGGGGATGCATGATAAAGCAATCTCAGATAGAAAAAAATCACTGGGGGAGGGAATTTCCTTCAAAAATAATCCATGAATTCTCTGAAACACCAGACATCAGCAACTTTGGATGGATGGAATATCCTAGTGGGATGGAGCATAATCATACTTGGGAGACGTTCTATGTGAGGAGCAGAGGTTGTAAATAACACCATCTTACTATTTACTACGAGAGGCAGCAAGATCATAGTGCCAAAACTGAATTAAAGATGCAGAATGCAGGAGCACAGTACTGCTAAATACTTACTTGTCAGACAAATTAAGACAGAAGTAACTGCCAGGATATCTTAACCCAGTCCTTCACTACAGGCTACCTATTTTGACCCAGCCATCTTCCAGATGCCCAAACTGTTAATTAGACCAAATACTTCCAAAACAAGACAGGGAGCTGGGTGGACACACCAAGCTGATGCCCAAGGCTTCGAGACTCAGTGGGATTGCTTCTGCTCACTGCAGTCTCAGCCAGTAAGCCTTATTTATTCTTCACTAGAGGAAGCAGCATCAGAACATGATTCTATGATTCTAAAAGCCCACCAATGCACACACTGACCCCAGTAACACAAACATGCTGAGGTGTCTTACTTGTATAGCACAGTTGAGGTACACTTTTACATCCAGTCGCAGCTTGCTCCAAAGTGGGCTGGTGGAAGGGAGGACCATTCTGCAAATGAGAAAAAGTCGGGTTTAGCTTTAAAAAACCCAACCCACCAGAAAAATTAGATTTAAGTAGCACAAAGAACAGTTAGCTCACTTCCTCAAGTGAGTGAAGACAACAGCTTGCAAAGCAAGAAGTAAAAGTAGTAATGATTTTGTCCTGGGTGAAAAGAAGTACTTCTACTCTGTAAAAACAGCCTGAAGAACACTGTTAAAAAAATCAATTCAAAGAGCTTCCCAGCAGAGTACCCAGATCTCTGGAAGCGTGATACAAGCAGCTGTGACAGCCAGAAAGCCTGGTGGAGACCCAAATTCCTCACACTGCTGTTATCTTCTAGTCAGGCATTCTGCAGCCACTGTCTGAGAACAGAGCAGGCTGGCTTGTAGCATGAAAGCCTGTACTGGGGATCAAACCAGTTGGGAGACATCTGCTCAGTCTCTTCTAAACTTTTGACACTGCATCAAAGTAGTGCCCCCAGGCCATCCCAAACATGGTCTGTGCAAGTCAGACCTGGGGAAGAAAGAGGCTGGTATTTACACAAAGAACTGGAATTTACTTCTCAGACTAGGCACTGCTGTCAACAAGGAATCTAGAGTTTAGCTCACCCCTCCCTTCATCTGTGAGAGGGAAATTAGAAATAACTGCCACAAAAATTACCTTGGAACTGAAAGCACTTCTGAAAGGCTCACCCCTCTAACCAACAATGGGAAAATCAGAAGAGCTCAAACTAGGAAAAAAGTAATAAAACTGTGTCCAGCTGAAACTCCAGAGAGGACTGTGATAAAAAGCTTCTGTGAATGTCTAAAAAGAAACAGGTGCAGGGGCTAAACAAGGCTGCTCCAGCTTGCAAAACACACTGGGAACTTCACAGCTTGTGTTATGAAACTCCTAGTCCCCAGCTACAGTATTGGTTCATCCAGCAAAAGTTCAGACTGGTACTCACTGAGTTTCCAGCACCTTTTCCAGTTGCTCCTGGGTAAGCTATGCCGATACCTACTCAACTACGGGCCCAGCCCGACTCTGAAACTCATTGAGCACCAACCCACACAATAGCCAGGGAATTCCCAGCTCAGAGGCAGCAGCTGAGACCAAAATTGCCAAATCAAATCACATCGGTGAATGGGATACAGAGGTACTGGACCAACGCTACCATTCTGGAAAAAAGTGAATTTTACCATTCTTTGCCCAATTGCATGCTTGTTTCCATTCCATCTATGCTTGAACAGCTCAAACTCAGATCATCCAGCCGTCAGACCACCAGACTAAGGCATAATACAGCTCCCAAACCCTTGATTAACTTGCAATACTCTGCCTACATATAGGCAGAAGGCTTGATCCCTTTCTCTGAAAACCATCTCTCAATGCCTTAACAGCGCTCCTGAGCACAAGCATATGCAATTCCAGGTCTCTTTCTGTTGAAGCGACATGTCCTCTGCAAATGGCCAGAGTCTAATATTACAGAGGACACACTTCTGGGGAAGAAAGGAAGAACCTGGCTAAGAGGATGTGAATATAACCAGGCAACTTTGCTCGTGTTTGGAAGAGCTGCAGTCTTTTTCCAGGTTCACAGCCACATTGTAGTTCTGAAAAACCCCAACCAGCCTTCTCTCACCTGCAGTTCTCAAGTCTCCTCAGACTTACTTTTGTTTGTTCTTTGGGGTTTTCAGAAGAAGCAGCTTCTGAAGGCAGCGGAAGAGGTCCCGGATACAGAAGGACACAAGGGCATTGAACACTGGTTAAAAAAAGTCAGTAAAGCATTTAAGTGATTTTCCATACATTCTTAGTTTTTCAGCTAGTCTGAAGAGAGCTCCACAAGGAACTGAAGCCAGTAATTCCCACAGCAGAACTCTTATGTTTTCACAAGCTTCCGGAAAACATCAGCTTGTCTTACCCTAGAATTTTTCAACTAAACAGCAAGATTACAGCTGACAGCTTTCTGGCACAGGGGCCATCTCTTTGCTCTCTGAGTAAACAGCACTAAGCACAAAAGCAGCCTGACCCATGATTAGGAGTCCATACTACCATCAATCTCCCCCAAATCATAATAAAATTTGAAGGCACTTTTTAATAAAAAAAAGTCACAAAAATGGACATGTGAATTCTATGCAACATTTCACATTAAAGAACAAGATTTTACCAAAAGCAATGGAAGACATAAAAAGCCCTCCACTGAGCGAGAAAGGATTAAGGAGAACATGTGGGCTTAAGCAGTCCCGCTCCATGGTGCCAGTTCCAGATGGCACACAGTAACAAGCTGACAAAACACAGTGAGAAAGTACCTGCTAATATAGTGGTAAAAGTAGGGAGGCTGCAGGTCACATCCTCTGAGACACTAACAAAGATGTTTTCTGCTCAGCCATGTCATTCTAAGTCTAAAACAGGTTTGTCTGCAAAACCCAGAGCGTATGCAAAAGGGGGCTAGGCTGGAAAGAGAGGTTGCATCTCACTTGCTCTACAGGCATGATAATCCTGCAGAGGGGGAGATCCAGACATGCAGGATTTTGAGAGGTCCTTGGCTAGGGGGAATGTGAACTTGGGAGCACAACTGTTGTGAAACTATAGAATTCTGTTTGGTAAGAAGACTTAAAATTGTCTTGTAGGATTAGTTCTAAGAGGGATCAGCAAGAACCTGCAGCGGTTGTCAAAAAACCCACAAACAACCCAAACCACACACCACAAGCTGATGAACAGTACCTAACTTCAACTTCACTTGAAGAAGTCTGGCGAATGAAGCATGGTACTCTTCTCAGCAGTCTGCAAGCCCTGCTGCTCCAAGCATGCACACTGAGAGGCACTCACACACTGGGACACCAGAAGGGATAGCACTGCACAGGCTCACCACCAGGAAGAGGATAAACTACTTAAGGGAAAAGACGGCTATAAAAGGGTAAGTGAACTCCTGTCAGTATTTATCCCCACTCTCTTCCAATAAACCTTCCCTACCAAATGACTTCCCTTCTCTCACAGAAGTAGTGTGGTGATCAACTCACCTGCAGCATCAGTGACTTGAAACTTGCTGGGATCAGCCCCACCACTATCTCCTCTGGTGGTTGCTACAGATGCTTTAAAGGCTTGAGTGATTTCATGGAAAAGTCTTGGTGTTAGCCTTCTCTGGGGAAAGAAAAAGAATTGCTGAGAGAAAAAGCAGGCAACATTCTGGAACTCCGAAGCACTTTACTGGGACAGGAGCATTGGACTTCATGGCAAGTTTGACTGCAAAAACAGCTCATCCTGTAACACGAAGGAAAACTGTCAAGACAGTGTTAACAAATGCTAGTGGCCTTCACCTGCTCTAAAAATATCTTCTGGGATTTTTAATTGGTTAGGGGTTGAGAAGCAATGAATTAGCTGCAAGCAACTATCCAATCTGACTTTTCCCTCCCCCTCTTAGTCAGAAGCCATTTCATCACTACTCAAAACATGACTAAAAAAGTTCTGGGAGCTGCCAAAGACACAATACTTAGCAAGAGGATGAATAATCAAAAGTTAACCATTCAGATCCCTTCCGAGCTACACAACTTTCTCTAGCTTCTCCCTCAGATGGAGTGCAAGTACTCCAATCTTGCAGCCCAAGCAAAAACTGCAAAGACAAATCATGCTGAAGTAACAAGAGCTCGAGGGGCATGACCTTGCAGGACATTCACCTTCTCTGTGAAATATGAACAAATCAAGAGTTGGTCTTTTAGCAGCAGTGACACATGGGGAAAAAATGTTTAAAGGAGAATGATCAAGTGCCTTATATTCCAACTCCCTGCTCACCTCTGCAGCTGTTTTCCATTCTTCAACCATTTTCAAGCTCACGGAGATGAAACTAACTTTCTTCCGTTTGACTCTTTCCTGTTGTTCATCATCATCATCTTCATCACTTGCTTCCTAAAGAAGTCAGTACCAAGACTGAGAAAAAGACTTATACACTTCTTTTCTGGCCCCACCTCTTTTGCTGAGTAGCCACTGAATGGGAAGGCAGGCAGCAGTGAATTTTATTAATGCTGTAATCAGCACTTTGCGTAAAGCAGTAATGAAATTACAGGTATCACAAATTCCAAAAAGCTACTTAAGCCCCTCAGCTTTGCTACATAAATACAATGTGCAATAATGTAAAACATCAAGGAGAAAGTGTATCAGTTGAGGCAAGAAACTCCCACTGGGAAAGGAAATGCAAAACCAAAACTACACAGAAAACACACTCTCATGCTCAGTCTTCAACAAACTCTTCATGCTCAGTTCAAATCCACAGCTGAATTCTGGTTTATAAGCCTGCACACCTGCAGATGATCTTTGGGGAAGCTCCTCCCCAGCCATTTGTGCCCCCATACACCTGAATATACTTAGGCCTTGTACTGAAACTCAAATACTTAACATGCAAGTAATTGAAATAATTGATTTCAGCACTCCGAAATAGGGCTGTACCTCCAGCGTATCAGGTGGTATGTGCACCCCCTCCTCCTCCTCAGAGCTGTCTGAAGCATCAAAATCCAGCAATGAACGATCATTTTCCTCCAAAAACTTATAAAATTCAGGATCTTTGTCCTTCAGCCGGGAGAGCTGATCTTTATGTTCAGACGCCTTTCCTTTCTTCCTGGTAGAGAAAGATTAACATTACTCAAACTTTTGCTGATGCTGCAAGAAAAGCAAGTAACTTCTGGGCTCTGAAGCACACCTGGGGCTAATCTGAATGGTGATGGATTTATCAGGGCTGTGGCCAAGGATCTGTATCCCATTTAACACCTGCTCTAGAGGACATGCAAAAGGTTATTTCCATTCAGCACTAAGAAATCTTGATACTAAGCTGCTGGGTTTAATCAGGATACTGACCAGAGGTCATGAAAACATCTTGCAAACAAAAAAAAAATATGCTCATCTCAATTTCTCAGAATTACACTCACAAGCTTTTCATAAAGAATACTGAAAGCTATTTACAAGGACAGGGAGGGATAGGGCAAGGGGGAATGGGTTAAAAAAAGAGGAGAGATTGAGATTAGATATGAGGCCAAAATCCTTTCCTGTGAGGGTGCTGAGGCCCTGGCACAGGGTGCCCCGAGAAGCTGTGGCTGCCCCTGGCTCCCTGGCAGTGCCCAAGGCCAGGTTGGATGGGGCTTTGGGCACCCTGGGCTGGTGGGGGGTGTCCCTGCCCATGGCAGGGGGTTGGAACTAGGTGGGCTTTGAGGTCCCTTCCAAACCAAACCATTCTACAATTCTATATTGCTACAGAAATCTGATAAAAACAACTCAGTAAAATCTTATCTGGTACTAAACAATTGTTCTGACTTCTAATAATGATTAGCAGTGCCTAAAAACTACTCCATAATTTTCTGCCTGCAGACACTCCAATAATGCACACAAACCAAAGGAAAACACAGTCAGCTTTGCCCAATACAAATACACCCTGTACAAGATTAAAAGCTTTGCCTGATACCAATATACCCTGCAAATAACTGAAAGCACAGGCGAGCTCCTCTCCACCGCAGTTACTGAACTGACACAGGTACAGCAGAAAACCTGGCTATCCTGTACCTCATAGCCACACCACAGCCTTGAATACCGCTCCTTCTAGACACCTCTGTCCCAGCTTGTCCCAGAACTAGCTCACCCCATGCCACATACCGCAAGGAAGCCCCACGGTTCCTTACAAAGACAGGCAAAGGGAAGAAACCCACCCACGCAGGCAACCGGCGAACCTGTGCTTGGATGCGCCAAGCCTCACCCGCAGCGGGGGAGAGGGGGGCACTGGGGGCCCGGAGGGGCCGCCCGGCCGAGCGCACCCTTACCTGCCAGCCGGCCGGGCCTGCAG
>VWZZ01005047.1:179818-205556 GCA_013399095.1 Psophia crepitans
GCCCCCTCCTCTCCCGCCCGCCGCAGCGGCAGGGCCGGGCCGGGCACTCGGACCCCGCTGGGAGGAGGGCGAGCCGGAGGGGCTATCCGGGGCGGGATGGGGGGGCTGGAGGACAACCGGGGGGAGCTCTCCATCACTCCCCGCCGCTGCTGGTGGCGGGTCCCTCCCCGGGAGCAAGTTTGCCGAGGCGGCACGTCCGGAGGAACGACCGGCGCCGTTTCTGGACGGCCGGCTCCGCCGCCTGCGCCCCGTGCCTCGGCCTCTCCCCGCCGCTGGGGCCGGCGGCGCCGCTGCGCTCAGCGCTCTCTCCTTCCCCGTCCTCTGCCCAAGCTGTGGAGCGATCCCTTCGGAAAGCCGCAGCTCGGAGCCTCGCAGGATGCTGGGGCCCAGGGCAGAGCCGCGGAGAGGTTCCGTTCTGCCGGCTGCGGGTTCGCTTACCCTCGGTGGAAGCGCACGGGCTCGTCGGTATCGCTGGATGTGGGAAGGCTGAAGGGCACGGGGAGAAACCTTGCCTCAGGTTCGCCGGTGGCTTGGGCAGGGAAGCGGGAGGCAGGGTTTTTCTGGCCTCTGCAGTGACCGGTAGGGCAGGGGACTCTCCTCCGGCTGCAGCATCGCTGTTGGGGAGTGGTCCCAGGGACCAGCGGGCTGGGGCAGGCGGCTGGTTTGGTTCTGCCGGCCAAGCAAACACCCCCCTCTCCAAGGGCTGCTGGCCCAGCGACCTCGGCTTCTCCACAGCGAGGAACAAGCGCGGCGGTCGCGCGGCTGTCCCTGCTCCCTGTGCATCAGCACACGGCCACCGGCCGAGCGGGCTTCTGTGCCGAGGAGTGGCCTTGCTTCTCTAGGGCCTCTTGGTGAAGGAAGCCTGCTGTCCTTTGACTTCAATGGCTGCTGCCTGATGAGCGCTGTCTTGGGGTGTTCTTGTTGCTGGAGGCCACGAGGAGAGAGGTTCGTTCTGGAGTGATTCAGCAACACGTGGATTTTTGGGTGCTTTTGATCCCGACAGGCTCCAGGTGTGCTAGGCTGACACGGGTAACTTGTGGCCCCTAGGACAGGGCAGAGCTGCCGTGAGCCTGAGATCTGCTGCCCCTTGTCGTACGGATGGTTTGAAGGCATGAGCGGCATTTAAGGATGGGAGGAGGGATGGGGCCTCTGCAACAGATTTGGGATGTCTGTGTGCTAGTGATACACACCAGGAGGGGCTGGTTTGTTGCAAGTTCACTGCTCTGTGGCTTGCTAACGCTCCAATGTACAATAGCCTTTTGGTCACGATCACTACAGCCAAGCAATCACCTCTGTGGAATCTCTCCCCTCTGCACCCCAAGTTTCTCTCCTTCTCTTCTCCAGACCCACGAGCATCTGCTGAAAATACTTTATTCAGCATGGCAGTGAGTAAGACTCTTTGGGATCCTGGGTGTAAAGATCTGAGTTTCCTGCCTGAGAACTGATTCATGAATCCCAGCAAATGGCATCTAATTCAGAGCAGATCAAGAGCTGGCAGGCGTAATAGTCACCTGCTGTCTTGGCTTGACAATGTAGTATCCAAATGGAGTCACTTCGTAGCATCTTGGGTAGCTAGGATGGTCCCTTATGTTTTCTGTCAGCTAAGGTCAGCTTGGTGAGGGTGGCAGTGGAACCTCTTTGCTCTGCCAGCCCATCTGGTGGCCATCCACCCTTGCTTTCATCAGCACCAGTCTGAATCTCTGTAGATGGAGTGGCATGTGAAAATTGAGGCAGGCGTGCTCTGAAGACTGGGAGTCTACTGGGGAGACTGTTCTGGTCTTGCTTTGCTGCATTTCAGGCTCAGCAGCACAAAAATCAAAGAGCCATGCCGAGGTCTCAGTGCCGGCTTCCGTATTTTCTCAGGTGCTGGAGCCTTGCCTCCAAACCCTTAGCAAAGCTGGGCTTGGTAGCAAGAGAGGCTTCACCTTTTCCGCCTGGCTGTTAGAACTGGCTGCAAAACACGCTGCCTTCCCTAAAGGATGTGACATTCCGGGACAGGAATTCAAGCTCCTTCAGCTGAAGTTCCCAGGGTCTGGAACCTGTTGGCCTTGGCAGGCCCCCAGTCTACCAGCAAACTCAAGGCCATTATGTCACATGCTCCTCATAGCTCAGTTTTTGTGTATGTGGCCTGTGCTGCTGCCCGCAAGAAGATGTGAGGGAATTCTCTTAATTGTTTTTTGGCTTGAAAACAGGATCCCACTGCTCCACAGTGTGAAGCACTGAACTCGTTTAGAAGGGGAAATGCAGATCTGCTTATGTGGTCCGGTACACCTACATTGCCAGCACACTCTACAGCTGAGGCTGGTAGGAGACTTTGTAAGCTGTCCATAAACATCCCGTGGGCCATGCAGTCTCTGCAACAGGGGTGAGACCAGGGTGCAGCCGGTGTCCTCCACTGGTGACCTCCTGATTCGGAGAGTCACTCCTGAGCAGTGCTTCGCAGGGCATCGGCAGCAGCACTGTTCCCTGGCTTATCCGTGTGTAGAAGATCTGCTCGCCCATTTGCAGCCAGCGGACCCGAGCGCTTTTTCCTTCTTGTCTGAGGCTGGTGCCCCTAGCCCGCGCTGCCTCGCGTCGTGGAGTCAGCTTGCCCTTCGGAAGCCAAGCGGTGGCTCGTGCTGAGTCTCACCAGATTCATTGCTCTTGTCTGACGTCAGGGCATTGCTGAATGGTAACGACCTGTTCTGAACTGGCCCGCTGCCACCTACGTGAGACACCGTCACCTTGCGCAGTGGACAGGTAAAGGGCACAATCCCTCTTGGAATAGCTGCTGGCCAAGGATGTTGCAGGCAGGGAGCTCCCGGGCAAGTCTGGGAGCCAGGAATATTGAGATCCTCTGATCCTTCAGTGCCCTGAGCATTCTTGTCTTTGTTTACCTGTCTGAAAAATTAGTTGGGGACAGAGAAGTCCCTCACAGAGGAGGCTAGAGGGTGATCAGGAATACCGCTATGATGGATAGCGCAGCTGAAGCTGTTATCTATCCTGCCTGGAGAGGAGACTTGCTCGATGCCTACGTGTAGAGGTTTGGCACTGCCTGTGCCATAAAATAGCACTGGATGCGACAGGAGCTCTTCTCCTGTGTCTGCTGAGGGATGCTGGGAGGGGGGAATTAGGACATGACCCACATTTCCAGTCCTTGTCAGAGGCAAAGGGCTCCTCTCGCTCAGATTTTGATGCACTTTGTGCTGGACTGTAGGAACTGCTGTCTAATCCCAGTGCAGCTGGAGATCTGCACATTTTGCTGAGCATCTCAAGCATCTCATGAATTAGTTTCCATTTCTTGTTTCTCCCCAACCTGGGAATTCAGTAGTCCCAAAGCTATTTGTGTCCTTACAACCGTTGGTGACTTAGTGACCCGAATGTTAGCCCAGATGCCCCTGAATCCTTCAGCCACGCAGTCCTGCTTGGAGCTGCTGCGATCCTCTGTGTGCAAAGCACCGAAGGTGAAAGCTGAATTTGAAGATGTCTGCAGGAAGAGTTGCTGCCTGTGCGAAGTGTGCATGAGAGAGGGAGGAGATCGTGTACCCAGGTAGGCACTAAGCACGCCGGATGGCCTCTATCTCTTTCGGATGTGGGCGTTGAGGCTCTGCCGTGCACTCCCTCCTCTCTCAGCTAAAGCACTTCTGAGCCAGAGCTGGGGTAACTGGGAGCAACTTTGAGCTGAGTTTCCAAACAAAACTCCCCACGAGTAATGGGCAGAGAGGCTTTAATTAGAAAGGACCTCCAGCCTTCTGTGTGCACCAGAGCCGATTGACTGCAACGCACTGAGCTGCTGAAAGACACTGACTAGGTCACTGTGCTGAATGCCCTTCTTGCCTGAAGCCAGCACTGTCTCTGTGCTGTAGAGCTGGCAACTGTGCGCAGCTTTCCCCCGTCCTCCCCACCCCCTTGCCGAGGCTCCACATCCTCTCTGGCAGCTTGTCATTTCTCTGCAGATGTCTAGACAGGAGGATTCAGTGCGTGTCAGTTATGCCTAATTCATTAAAAAAAACCCAAACCCTACTGAGAGCTGGGGATTCTCAGTCCTGCAGACTCAGCGCTGTCTGCGGTGCCCCGTGCTGCCTTGAGGCTAGCTCGGAGCAGATTAATTCCACCGATCGGCAGGAGCGGCGTGCGCCTCGCCCTCCCATCTGGAGCGGAGGGGCTTGGGGAATAGAAGGCAGCCGTGTGGTCAGGGCAGTGCTGGCAGCGGGGGGAGAGGAGGTGGAGAGACCCTCTCCTTGCAGCTCGCCCCAGTTGTGTGTTCTTGGTGTGCTCTTGTCCTCTGCTGTGTCCCTTGGGAGCTGGCAGAGGGGTGCAAGGTGTCAGAGTCCTCAGTGTGGCTGTCCTGAAACTGCCAGCTTCCTAATTCTACTGTCCCTCCTGCCACCTCTGAAGGCAGAGCCGGTGCCAGGAATGACAGCTCCCCTTGCTGCATGAAGTCACACTGCCATCAATATTTGCAGCCCTGACCTCTGTATAGGCGCAGCTGTAAATCAGCAATCGCAGTAGCAATGGCTGGACCTGCAGTTTGGAGCGTCTGGTTCCCTTGCTGGTCCTGAACTGTGAGGTCCTTCTGCTCCCTCAATTGCTGGCTCTTCCAGGCTGAACACACAATTAACCTGATATTAAAAAGACTGAATGTGAGCCGCTGCACGCTGTCGGTGTCTGAATTCCCTGGGTGCAGGTAAAGTGTTGCAGGGGCTGGGAAGGGACTGAACCCCAAAGTGTTGTATTGAGGGGGATAGAGTTTTCTCTCGGTACCAGTGACGCTAATGGGACAGGTCCTGGTGGGGGGCAATTGCCTAGATTTAGTCCTAGGCATATATAACTGGAGAATTTCCAACCCTCTTTGATTGTGTTTATTGTGGGAAAGGGAGCAGGAAAGGTAAGGATGCCGTATATTCTGTAATGGGCAGTGCCAGGCCCTCTGAAAAAAAGCAGGAATTTGGGATGTCCAGCTTTGAGGTGTCAGGGCATATAGTGTGCATCTGCTGTAGCTCGTGAAAACAAGCCCGGTGTCTTAGACATGCCTACGGCAACGGGGTCGCTGATGCAAAAATACTGCTAGCTGCTTCTCTTCAGACGTGAGCTTCAGAGCCGTGGAGAGGGTTCGACAAAAGGGACAGCTCAGCCAAATTAACGGGCTCCACAAAGCAGTAAGGAAGTTGAACGTTTGCAGTGTCCTCAGCTGCGTCTCTGGATGCTGGTACGAGCTGTGTTAGTGGTCTCACTTTGCAACAGCACAACAGCAGCTATTGTTACTGCCGGCTCAGCTGCTTGTGTCCCTTGGCGGTTGGAGGGACGGAACGCAGGAGCACATCTTCTTCCCAGCCCTGCTCGCAGGAGGAGAGAAGCTGCTTGTGCTTGTGTGCGCACCAGGCAGCCGGGCAGGGGCTTACCTGTGCCCCTCTAAGCTGCCCCAGTCTGGTCCTGCCCTGTATCGCACGTTTCGGTTCTTTGGGGGAATGTTGAATGGCAGGAGGCTGTTTACTGGCAAACGTCCTGAGATTCCTCCCAGAGGGGTTAAAAATTCTGATTTCTGGTGTAGGGGAAATGGAGATACTCTTGGAAGCAGCAGTTCTTGCCTGTGACTCCACTGTCAAGCTCCTCTTTCCCCAGGGGTCCGTGCCGTTGCTCTGCCCCAGGATGAGTTTTGTTGTGCTGCTGTGGAGGGCACTGCTTTGGCTCCGCAGCTCGAAACGAAGATCTGCAGCTGCTGAGCACAACAGCAGCGCTGCCAGCAGCCCCTTCCTGCCTGGGGACAGAGCCAGAGGGGATCTGTAGGCGAAAAAAAAAAAGGACTTTGTGCCTGGGAGATGGACCCTCAATAGCAAGGAAGGGGGGGAACCGGTCCCGTGGAAGGGAAACCTGGCAACGTGGTGCCACCTTATTGACCTAGTTTGTGCTGCCTCTGCTCTGGTGCCGTGACACGCGGGGGTAGAGGTGAGTGCCGGCAGGACCGAAGGCCTTATCCTGAAGGTCTGATGGCAGCACTTCCATGGGAGATGCAGTGCCGTGCACACCTTGGGGCTTTGCAGCTGATCTACGAGGAAAGAGGTACTGGGATACCAACACAGGATAGGGCACACGTGGAAGTGATGCGTTTAAGCATGGTTATGTGTCAGGCCTTAGGGCATGTCGTGCCTTAGAGCAGGGGATGTCACCTTATCCACAGCAAAGGCTTGTCCCTGACATCGGACCAGCTGTACAGGACGTGTCTTCGGTCCCCTACCTAGCCTGGCAGACACAAAATCTCCATCCAGGCTGTCAACAAGCAAGCCATTCTCCAGGGCCTTCCTGGGGAAGGGGCAGGCTCCCAGCGTTTCCCTGGAGGATACTCTGTTCCCTGTTTATTACTCAGCATGCTTCTTTGCACTCTCGGCAAAATATGGTTTTTTGTGCAAAGAGAACAGACCTCCCTTTGGGCAGGGATCATTTGCATTAATTAACAGAGCTGTTATGCACGGCCACACTCTGTCGCGTAGGAGCCAAACAAACGCTGCCTTTTTTTTGTCATAACCTAAGAGTTATTACAAGTCAGCCGCTGCGTCCGTTCGAGCTGATGCGTAACATGTGCATTCGTGCTGCTGCAGGCTCCACAAAAGTGCGTTTGTATTTACTTCCCCCCGCTGGAGCTCTGGACACTGCTTTGCTGTCTCTTGTGGTCCAGGCACTGTACCCCATTAATTATATCTTAGCAGTGCTCGTAGACTTTCATTTCCTGGGAATGAAGTTTTACAAGGAAATAAGGAATATTTAGTGCTGCCAGTGAGGCTGAGAGTTCAGGCACAGGGAGAAGCACAGGCAGCAGGGGGGTGTCCTTTGCCTTCCTCCCCCCGATTATATTCTGACCTGTTAAAGCAAAAGAGCTCTGATGGGAGCAAGTTACTGCAGAGCGGAGGGGACACTGGGAAGTGGGACCGAAGGGGCTGTACCCACTGCAAGCCTTAGAGCAGACCCACGCCAGCGCTCCCTGCGCTTCAGGACGCTGACCCTTTCCCAGGGTGGCTGGTGGGCGCGAGAACTGCTGTCCGGGGGAGGGATTGCTGAGGCTGTAGCAAAAAACCATCGAGCAGTGTTGGTTCAGGCTGCCTGTAGCTGTGGGTCAGGTCAGCTGTGGACTGTCCCCTGGTGCAGGGATGCTCTCGGGAGCCCGGTGGCAATGAAGAGGGGAGTGAGCAATAGCTGGTCTCTACCTCTTGGCCATGGGAATCATAGCAAGGAAAGGTAACGTCACCCTCGTCACTCTCTGCATTTGTACTTGCCCAGGCTTGTGCAATGACTCAGTGGCAGGGCTGGGAAGAGAGCCCAGCACTTCTGACCCTCTTTGGAAATGTGTTTGATTATTGTGATGCCAACGCATCAGCTACAGCAACCTTCAGTCTGTTCCGCCCTCCCTCTGTCCCTCCTCTGACCGCTGGAGCCGAGGTGTGTGCTACCCCCCAAGCAGAGGTGACAAACCTTTCTTCACGAGTCCCCTAGAGCGCAACGAGAAGCAGTCCCATCATTTCCCTGCTCTTCTGTCCTGTGTTGTCCCCCGGTCCTCCCACTGCGGTGGAGCTGGGAGCTCCCACCCTTTGCTACCAGCACCCAGGAGGGGCGAGGCGAGGGCTCTCAGTTAGATCTGGAGCATGACTTAAATACTGATGGGGAGAAGTGTGCTCAGCAGCGTAGCAAAAAGATAAACCAGCTGAAGCAGATCGGGAAAGCCCCCAGGCTTGCAGCTTGGGGGGGAAATAAAGGCACGAAAGCACTGTCCACTCTCTGCCGCTAAACCAGGTCTGGGAAAGGAGCTCTTGAGCCTGGGTAGAGATGCTGACAATTATAAACCGCCTTCATGTGGGCACTTCTCATCCAGCAGTGTCCACGTATTTGAACTGACGTGCTGAGGGTGCCCTAGCTTTCTGAAAAGCTTAGCTGAGGGGCGTGGGAGGAGAAGGCCAGTTACCTTCCCGTGCTCCTCTTTCCTGTCAAGGGCACAATGGCACCCTGCTCCCGTTGCTGGAGAGCACCAGCGGGCATTGCCTGTGTCGTGTGAGTCCTCCCCGCCGACAGAGAGAGAAGGGAGCTCGCATCACGCAAGATGATGCGAATAGAAGAGGGCATGCAGGCTTCTCTCTTGCTCAGGAAAGATGTTTATTCATCTTTTTTCCTCCCCCAGACTCTAGTACAGGATACAATTGCTATTTAAAAACGAAGTGATGGCTGCGTTTGTGGCTGAGCATGCACAGCGTGGTGGGTTTCTATTTTTAGGCTCAGCACGCCTGGCAGCGTGTAGGTGTCGTGAGGAGCACAGAGGCTGAGGGGATTCTCTCGCCGCAGGGATGCGGGGGCAGGCACATGAGTGCAGCACATGGGCTTTTTTTCTTCAAGCTGCCTCTTTCTCCTGCTCCCTCCCCCTTTTTCCTCCTGCTGCTCAGTCATTCTCGCTTCACTCCCCCACCTTTCCTTCGGGTGCTGCTGGCAGGGAGACAGTGAAACACCTTTTGAAACACCATGAACAGCCTGGATGCAGACAGCATGGGAAGAGAAAACATTTTTGCACAAATAAACGCCCTTATTCCTTGATTAGACATTTCTTGTTTTCTACAAGCTAATTGAGTTTATCCTCCTGCTTCCTGGCCGGGCTGTCCCAGACTGTGTGGAAGGACTGTCCTGCTCCGCGCTCGGTGGGGTGCATGTGCAGACCGAGTTCTGCATCAGGTCCCAGCCACCCGATCAGCATCTCTGTTCTTTGCTGTCTGTCCCTCCTGCCAGCCTTGTAAAACAAAACCTACCTGAAATTCAAAGTTACCTCTTGGAAGGGCAGCCAGGCTCCCAGCCAGGGCTGCTTCCAGGGAGATCTAAGAGCTCTGCTTTGCCCTAACTGCCTGCTAGGCTAGTGCAGGACCAGGAGTCCGCGGTGCTGGAGCAGGACTGGTGTAGCCATAAGCCTGTGGTGGGGTTGGACGTGCCTGGGTAGAGGATGCTGGAGGGAAGTGGAGATCAGGATCCTGTTCCCTGACAATCTGGGAGTCCCCAGGTTGTGTCTGAAAAGAGGCCTGGAATATAAAATGGTGGGAAGAGTTGAATCCCTGGTCTGCAGGATTCTGTACTGGGACTGTCGAGCTCTGTGCTGCAATTACCTTTGCCATCTGCCTTGTCCTCCTGAATTGTGCGTGCACAGGAAAGACAGCAGCTCGCTGAGCTTCACTTTGGAAGGCAGGTGCATGCATTACAAATCTCCTAGTGTCTTCTGGAAGCTGGAAGGGAACAGCCACCACTAGAAAAGCTGTGGTCCATAACATCACTCTTGTCTTTTAGGGTATGGGATTCCCTGGTTATTTTTTTGTTGAGGCTAATCAGGGTTGCCATGTTTGCTGTCTCTAGTGATCTGTTTAAGCTGTGTTTGATCAATGCAGGACTGGCATGCCCTGGTGAGGCTTCTGAGATCAATGCTTCTGCTGATATTGCATGGAAATGCACCTTGTTAGGTGGGTTTGGAGGCAGCGCAACTTCCAGGAAACCCGGTGTGAGCGCATACGTTGTAGAGCAGTACCCTTCTGAAGGCAGGTAAGGAGGATATCGATCCAGAGATGAACACAGCTGGGAAGCAGCGAGTGTCACAGAACTGAGAAGAGTCTCAGCATCGCTTTGCATTACTTGTGTTCTTCCAGGAACTGTCGCCTCCTCGTCACTGGTTTATGAACAGGGTGGTGATTCCCTGTCAGGGGCTGGTTAGACAGGAGCTGTTCTTGTGCGGGGTCTTTGAGCAGTGGCAGGCATACCTGGGGGGCTATGGGAATTGTCTGGGGCTAGAGCTATTGCTGCCTGGGTAATGCTTTGGTTTTCCCCCATGCCAGTGCCACTGAGAAGGGAAAACCCACCGTCTACCACCTGCAGCCATGGAAGGGGGTGTGCAGCTCCTCAACCGTGACGGCCACAGCATCTCCCATAACTCCAAGCGGCACTATCACGACGCCTTCGTGTGCATGAACCGCATGCGTCAGCGTGGGCTGCTCTGTGACATTGTGCTCCATGTGGGCACCAAGGAGATCAAGGCCCACAAGGTGGTGCTGGCGTCGTGCAGCCCGTACTTCCACGCCATGTTCACAAGCAAGTAGTGTCCTCTCTTCCCCATGGCCAGGGTTTCCCTGCTCTTCAAACCCTCTCTTCCCTGCAAACCTCTCTGTCCCCTTTCTGTCCTGCTCCCTATTCTCACTGCCCTGCCCCACGGAAATATAATGCTTGTATATCATCTCTGCAAGCAAATACGGTAACGTTCCTCATTCCTCCCTTCCGCGAAGCCCTTTGCTGGTAACCCCTTGCACAGGTATTTTGATGCCCATCCTGCAGACACAGACCCCATTCCCTAGAGCGTACTGCTGCTTCTCCTTGCTAAGAGGTGGGCAGGAGACCTTTCTGGGCTGTGGAGGTGGATGCGGCTTGTTCCATGCATGGTCAAGTCTTTCTGGGGGGAAACAATCATACTGTAGGACTTTGCTCATACATAGTTATCTGTGTTGCCCCAGATGAGATGAGTGAGAGCCGCCAGACCCACGTGACGCTGCATGACATTGACCCACAGGCCCTGGAGCAACTGGTGCAATATGCTTACACAGCTGAGATTGTGGTGGGCGAGGGGAATGTGCAGGTAGGAGCTTCCCCCCAAATCCCTCCTCTCCACAAAACCATTCTGTATGAGACTTGCCTCGTTGGGGCTCTTCTCTCCCTCTGCTCAGCACTTTCAGCTGTTGTTCTGTGATGGCACCTGCATCTAGCAGTGGTCAGAGCATTCATCGGCTCCCCTGCGCCCAGAGGTGTGGCTCCTGCGACTGCTGTGGCTGGGAATGGCTCCTCGGAGCACTATGCAGTGGCCAGGTCTAGTCCTGAGCATCTGCCATTCTCCTGCCGTTTTCTGGCCCTGTGGGGAGTTACGGGTGTCCTTCTCAGCTCTTCTTTAGCTTAGTCCTGTTGGAAACAAAGAATGCTTTGTCCTCTGTGTGCTTGTGTGCCTGAAGGTGCTCAGTAAGCCTGTTCTGTTATTGACTTGCAGTGAGACACGGGTGAAAATGGTTTCCTTGCCCTGGAAACTCTCTTTTCCCCCATTCTTTTCCACCGCCAGACACTTCTTCCTGCTGCCAGCCTGCTTCAGCTCAATGGTGTGCGGGATGCTTGCTGCAAGTTCCTGCTCAGCCAGCTCGACCCATCCAACTGCCTGGGGATCCGGGGTTTTGCTGACACGCACTCCTGCAGCGACCTCCTCAAGTCTGCACACAAGTATGTCCTCCAGCACTTCGTGGAGGTGTCCAAGACAGAGGAGTTCATGTTGCTGCCTCTTAAACAGGTGAGGCCCTGATGGGAGGGTAAAGGTATGGCCGTGGTGAGGCTTTTCACGCTCTGTCCTGGAAGGCACAGTGTGTACGTACCGAGAGCCCAAGGAACCTGCACTGAGGGGACAGGATTTGGTGGGTGAATGTACCTGGATTCTGTGCTCTGGTCCTCTCTGCTCAATGGAGAGGTGATACATGGAAGAGCGCTGTCAAAGAGTGAGCTTAATCCCATGTGAAATAGGGCTGGGAGGGCAGCACGGAGGATAACTGTTGTTGGCTGGTGCTTGCCACGTGAGCTCTGAGCACACTGCCCTCTCTCTGGGAGCATGGGCCAAGGAATATGTCCTGACTGTCCTGGTCACATAGCTGTGATGTTTAATTCAGAGCTCAGCTAATGTTTCCTGCTGCTCTTCATGTGGTGCCAGTATGGCCCCTGGCTCTCCATGCCTGCAGGGCGCTGTGCCCTGGCCAGCAGGCATTCCTAGTCCTCTCTCTGCATCACACGACCCTGTATGGTCCCTCATCAAGATACAGACACTTCCCTTCACCCAAGCACAACTCCAGGCTGGGCAGGGAATGGATGGAGAGCAGCCCTGAGGAGAAGGACTCTGGGTGCTGGGTGATGAGAAGCTCACCATGAGCCGGCAGTGTGCGCTGGCAGCCCAGAAAGCCACCCGTGTCCTGGGCTGTATCAAACCCAGTGTGGGCAGCAGGGCGAGGGAGGGGACCCCCTGCAGTGCTGCCTCCAGCTCAGGGGGCCTCAGGACAGGAAGGACACGGAGCTGCTGGAGCGAGTCCAGAGGAGGCCCCGGAGATGATGCGAGGGCTGGAGCCCCTCTGCTACGAGGACAGGCTGAGGGAGCTGGGCTTGTTCAGCCGGGAGAAGAGAAGGCTCCGGGGAGACCTAATTGCGGCCTTCCAGTGCCTGCAGGGGCTCCAGGAAAGCTGGAGAGGGGCTGGTTCCAGGGCAGGAAGGAACAGGACTGATCTGAGACAGAAATCTTTCCCTGTGAGGGTGCTGAGGCCCTGGCACAGGGTGCCCCAAGAAGCTGTGGCTGCCCCTGGCTCCCTGGCAGTGCCCAAGGCCAGGTTGGATGGGGCTTTGGGCAGCCTGGGCTGGTGGGGGGTGTCCCTGCCCATGGCAGGGGGATTGGAACTAGATGGGCTTTGAGGTCCCTTCCAACCCAAACCATTCTGTGATTCTGTGATTCTCAGGGCAGTGGGGCACATGGCAGCAAGAGGAGGGTACGTATCTCCACTTGCTCCAGCTCTGTCGTCCTTGGCAGGTGAAATGAGCGCTCGGAACCGCCAGGACACCTGGCTCTGTCCCATCAAATATTGAAGGGGTGCGTGCAAGCAGAGCTGTTTGCCTGATCTCTGTGATGCTGATTGGAATTGTCAGGCATTGCAGCAGCTTCCAACACAGAAGGGAGGGAATGAGCCAAGGAGGATGATGGAGGGCAGAGATATCTCCACACTAGTGCTGCAAGGAGAGGGGAGGCACAGCTGCCCCTACCTGGTTTGGGGGTCTCAATTTCTCTTTGCATCCTTCTACGTCCAGTGAGAGAGAGTAGCTGTACACCCCTCAACCACCAGCATCTATGGGAGGCAGGGGCTCTGCCTCTGATAGCGCTGTTCTGCTGGGCTGGGTACCTGGGTGTGTGAATGGGTCCTTTCCTCCCAAACCACACCAACCGATATTTTTCCTTTCCACCCCACTCTGCAGGTGCTGGATCTCATTTCCAGTGACAGCCTCAATGTGCCATCAGAGGAGGAGGTGTACCGGGCTGTGCTCAGCTGGGTCAAACATGATGTGGACAGCAGAAGACAGCATGTCCCCAGGGTGAGTCTGCTGGGGAAGGTGGCCTGGTTCTACCCACCAGCTCTAAGTGCCTGATCTGGGTGGATACATGGCTGAAGGAAGCTGCAGGGTGGCCAGAAGGCAGGGACAGCAGGTCTGGGCATACATGAGGGTGTTGCTGAGAAAGCTCAGTCTCGGAGTGAAGTCCAAAGTATTGACAAATCCTACAGGGATGTCCTGTCTGACCCCTGGCAGCTTGGGCACGCTGAGCTCTGGGGAGGGTGTGGGCAGCAGAAGAGGTGAGCCCTGCCTGCAGCCTTCTTGAGATTTCATGTGCATCCTCAAACAAAAAGCTCAGGCAAACTTGAGCAGGGACTTATTTTAACTCGTGCTTTTGTCTCTCTGCATCTGCACCTTGGAGCACGGATCTGTGAACCTCCTGCCTGCCAAAGGTGCAACTGGAGAAGACGTGGTTAAGCCGTTTCCTGCGGGGCTGCCAGCGCTTGGCACAGCGTGGGCACCCTCTCACGGATGCAACCTCGCACTGCAGGAGAGGCTGTCGGTGCCTCCAGCAGCCCCGGCTTTCTGCCACCTTGCTGCCTTCCCACTTCCAGGCAGACAGCGTGTGGGAGCAGTGGGAGGAAGCACCCCTAGTGCCTTCCCGAAGGCTGGGACTGAGATGGGGCAGGATGAGGAAGACTCTGAGGGTTCCCTATGGATTTCCACCTACCCCAGGGCTTGACCCTAGGGAAGTTCTATCTCCACCTTTGCTGGTCGTGTGCAGTCAAGCATTCCCTCCTGGGGGCAGTGCAGGCAGTGTGGGGCAAGCTGGGCAGAGGGAGGTGGTCTGGGCTCTGCAGCCCTGCGGTGAGGATTGTTACTTGTAGAACGAGTGCTGGAAGAGGATGTGGACATGGACAGAAGGCAAGGTGGGGACCTGGGGTGGCTGTGGGACGTCACAGCCAGGCTGAGAGCTCCTGGCTCTGCAGAGACATTAGGGCTGGACTGCTGCATGTGCTTTGGTGCCCTTTGTCACTGGCTGCCTGTCCTGCCAAGCGAGCAGGGTGACATCTCCAGGTGGAGTCAGCCCTGCCAGGGTCCCTGGGGTTTGTAGGGGAGATGTGGGGGCAGCACTGGGACGGACCCTTCCCACCCCACCGATGGCGTGCAACTCCTTTCCCCTCAGCTTATGAAGTGCGTGCGGCTGCCCCTGCTGAGCCGGGACTTCCTCATGAGCAACGTGGACACAGAGCTGCTGGTGCGACATCACTCAGAGTGCAAGGACCTGCTCATCGAAGCCCTCAAGTACCACCTCATGCCGGAGCAAAGAGGGGTCCTTAGCAACAGCAGGACGAGGCCGCGGCGCTGCGAGGGCGCCAGCACTGTGCTCTTTGCTGTGGGTAAGCCCTGCCACGTGCTCACGTACGTGCAAACCCCTTCCCAGCGCCTCGGACTGTCGTTTGCTCTGTCTGCCGTCCCGTGCGCAGGTGGGGGGAGCCTGTTCGCCATCCACGGGGACTGCGAGGCCTATGACACGCGGACGGACCGGTGGCACATGGTGGCCTCCATGTCGACTCGCAGGGCCAGAGTGGGCGTTGCTGCCATTGGGAACAAGCTGTACGCCGTGGGCGGGTAAGGAGGGCACGGAGCTGTGCGTGGGGCGCTGGCAGGGACGCCTTTGGCAGCGCGAGCTGCTCTAGGAGCAGAGACGGCCAGCAGAGCCTCCCGGGGGCAGCCTCCGGGTGAAGCAATCCAGTATCTGGTTGCAGGAGTAACAACTGAAAACTCACACTGCTTCCCTGCCCGTGCAGTTCCGAACAGTGAGTTTGGTGGCGGCCGTGCCCTGGACTTGTGCCGTTTCCTCCCGTTTGCCTTCGCGCGGTGCTGCAGGCTGTTAAGAGCCTGCTGTCCCCCCAGGCCACCGCCGCCCCGCTGTGCGGGGCTGTCCGAGAGCTGCTTTCTGTGCAGACCCGCAGGAGAGCTCTGCGCTTGCAGCAAGGGCTTTGGTGTGCTCTGCCTAGAGGGAACAGGGCAGGGGGGAGAGGGGAGGGGTGGTGACAGCGACCCAAGGCTCTTGGTTGGCTCCAGAGCTGTAGGACCAGCCCACAGCCTCACCTGCAATCCAGGCTTCCCACCTCTTACGTGTTCTCCCTTTTTCTCCCTACAGCTATGATGGGACCTCTGATTTGGCCACGGTGGAGTCGTACGATCCCGTCACCAATTCCTGGCAACCTGAGGTGTCCATGGGCACCAGGAGGAGCTGCCTGGGTGTAGCAGCGCTTCACGGGCTTCTCTACGCTGCTGGGGGGTACGATGGGGCCTCGTGCCTGAACAGGTAGGGAATTGCCTCACTACTGGCTCCTCCACTGCTCTTGCATGCACTGTTCTTGGTGCTGGGTGCCTGGGGAGCCCACAGAGCCTGCTCCTGGCAGATGGACTGTCCCCGGGGTAGTTGTCTTGCAATCCAGCTCTGTCTTCCAGTGTCTTTGGCCCGGGAAAAGTTTCTACAGGGGAAAAACCATTTTGTAGCCCTCTGCCACAACAGCACGCAGCCTTTTGTCAGTTCTTCCCTCCGTTTTCCCTGTCTATTCCCAAGCTTCCTTGGGAGCTGCCCCTGAGGGTCTGTGTCAAAGAGCTTTGACCTGGGCTTTGCCAGTGTCACACCTTATGTTCCTGTGTCCCTGCCTGCTGCAGCGCAGAGCGGTACGACCCTCTGACAGGCACCTGGACATCCATCGCTGCCATGAGCACCAGGAGACGCTACGTCCGGGTGGCAACGCTAGGTGGGTGATGGCATGAGGACCTTACCGACTTCTGCACAGACATCTCTTGCATTTCTGGTGGTTTCTTTTGATGTTGTTCTGTCCTAATTCCTGCTCCTTCTTCCTAGATTCCCTAGCTGTGAGTTCGGGTAGCCCAGCCATTCCTCTGCCATGTCCTGGCATGCTCCCTGCCTCTGCCCTCCTCCTTGGTCTCTCTAGTAACTGGGTTTCATCACATTCTGGAGGCAGCTCCTGCGGGGACCCACAACTTGCTCCTCAGCTCCTTTGTGCCGCTTCTACTTTGGAGCAGGCGAGCTGGTGGTGGATGACCACCTATCCCTCGAAAGGAAGAGACAACCTTATTACTCCTTTGTTATGAAAGCAGGACAGCCCTTTTAATGATGACCCAAGCAGTAGTGTGGGGTCAAAACTGTCTCTACCGGGGTTGTCACAACATTAGACGGAACGCTGTGATGTCTCCTGACTCCACTGAATGAGTTCTGTCCTTAGGGAGGGTGCAGCGTGAGAGCTGGGCACTTCATTGTTTAGCGCAGCAAGTGCCACTCTCCACCCTGGCTGGACCTCCCTGGGGATGCCACAGCAGCTCGCTGCTCCCCTCTGTCCCAGGAACTGCTGTGCGGTGTCCCGCTGGTGCCTCTCCCTTGCCCTGTTCTCTCGTTTCAGCTCCCAGTGCTGACTCAGAGGTTCTCTCCCCTCCATCACCAGTCCGTAGCCACAGCCTTTATTGGCATTCCCCCGCTCCAGCCTCTGCTGCTAAAAATAACCCGTTCCTCTGACGGGGAGCACTTGCAGCTCCCATAATGAGGAGATCAAGAAGCAGCAGACGAACGAGCTCTTTGGGAAGCTTGCAGTGTGGCAGAGAAATTGCCTGATGAATATTTCACAACGCTCCGTGCTGCAGGGTTGGGGGGGGAGCCCTGCTGAGAGGAGCGTGGCCGCCGGGGGAGCGGGAGGCACTGCAGCTCAGCCGATAGCGACATGGGCACCCCGTGCAGGAGTTGGGGGAGGCTGCGCTGGGCCTGGGGCCGTGCTAACGCCCGTGTGTGTGTGTGACTATCTTTGCAGAAGGCAACCTCTATGCCGTTGGGGGTTATGACAGCTCATCCCACTTAGCCACAGTAGAAAAGTATGAGCCCCAGGTAAATACAAGAGAGCATGCCTGGTAATCCTTTTCCTTCTCCCTTCCTGATGGGTGCCTGAAAAAGCCCTGCGGAAAGCTGAGGGCCACGCAAGTTGCCTAGAGCTTAGCAGACAGTGAGAGATCAGCAATGTGTGGTCTCTTAGCAAACCACTGCTGTAGCTTAAGACGTGACTGCTTCCTAGCAAAGTACTGCAGCAGCAGTGGAGCGGAAGGTGTGCCCCCATGAGCCTGTGCAGCACGGACCTGCCTGCCTCCTTGGAGACTGAAGCCACCATGCATGACTATGAGATGGGGTGGGTGTCAGCCCTCTCCCCAGCTCTTCTGCAGGAGCAGAGTATCTGGGGTGCAATCCAGAGCAAAATGAGCCAAAGCTCATCCATACAGGCTCCGAGATATCTCTCTGAGATTTTCAACCACCAGAACACTCTCTATCCCTGTTGCCTGTAGGCCAGCTCAAATTCTCTAGGAAGAGCAGTTCTTGCTCATGCCCTGAGCTGTTTCCACCTTCCAGCTGAGGTCCTTGCTGCAGACACATCCAGAGTGCTTAGCAGGGATTGTGGCACGCTGGGGACGTGGGGGCTCACAGCTCTGTTAGAGCAGGCTAGATCGCTGCAAAAAGATCAAAGAGAAGGTCATGGGCGTTTTTCATGAGCTGTAAAGCCACAGTCATGAACTCGTACAAAATTGAAATAGATACAGCTCAACCCCCATGACTGGGCTGGGCTTCAGCTGTGACGTGACTTGGTGGCCTGGCACAGAGATCTCCGTGCTCAGGCCCCTGGGATGGCAGGGCTGCCAGCTGCGGCCGGGCTTTTCCGAGCCAGTCAGCAGAGGACTCTCCTGGGGTCGGTTGAAAGAATAGAACTGGGGTCCCCCCAAAAGACTTTTTGGGGTAAGACTGTTACGTCAGGAGCTGAGTGGTTAAAGCAGGACTGATATCACAGCACTGGGTTGGAAGGGGTGCGTGGAAGATGACTTGTACATCTGGCTCACAAACAAACACGGTCTTCCCAGGTCAACACCTGGACGCCCATTGCCAATATGCTGAGCCGCCGGAGCAGCGCCGGAGTGGCCGTGCTGGAAGGGATGCTCTACGTGGCTGGTGGCAATGATGGGACCAGCTGCCTTAACTCCGTTGAGCGCTACAACCCCAAAACCAACACATGGGAGAGCGTGGCGCCTATGAATATCCGTAGGTAAGGAGCTCTGCCCCTGCCGTGCCCCAGAGCTGCGTGGCTGTGAAGAACCGGGTGGTGTAGCTGGCTGAGGCCACGTAGGAGATGTCGCTTGGCTGCGGGAGGATTTAAGGCTTGGCAGTCCAAGGATGTAAGGCTCCTAGGGCCTGTTATTTAGGTGGCACTTCCCCAGTGGGAGGAGGGTATCAGAGCGAAGGAGAAGACCTGAGGCTCTATACGGCGCTCTGCCACTGGCTGTTTGAACCCCGACGGTGAAAATTCACTGGGCATTTGCGAGGCTGGGCACTCCTTTCTGTGGGTGGCAGAGCTTTGGCCAATTCATCTGAGATGCTGAGCTGCTCTGCACCCTATATACACTGTGTTTGAGCCTCACACCCCTGTGGTCTCTGCATGGTCGTTCCAGGAGCACCCATGACCTGGTGGCCATGGATGGGTGGCTGTACGCAGTGGGTGGCAACGATGGGAGCTCCAGCCTCAACTCCATCGAGAAGTACAACCCTCGTACCAACAAATGGGTAGCAGCCTCGTGCATGTTCACACGCCGGAGCAGCGTGGGGGTAGCTGTGCTGGAACTCCTCAACTTCCCACCCCCCTCCTCGCCCACCCTGTCGGTGTCTTCGACGAGCCTTTGACAAAGAATCAAGACCTATCTTACCTCAAGGGGACAGGGGTGCCTGGCGGAGCGCTAGGCCAGCGTGGCCCGCCCCGCGGGGCAGCCGGTCGCTGTAGGAGGAGAGCGAAGGTACCGGCTGCTGCCTCCAGCCCCAGCACTCCTGTGAACCCCCGAGAGCCATCCCCACTCTTGGTGCACACATCGGATCAGCACGACCACAGCAGTTAGAAATTATGCTTCCTGGACGAGCACCCTCCTCCTAGGGGACGAGGAGAGGGGGTGCTCTCTGCTCCGTTCAGACCCATTCCACCACTCACCCAAAGGGTGTATATTTTCTTTGGGGAGGGGAAACTTTAAACCATTGCTGCTTCTTGGATTCACATGATCCAGCCGGTGCCACACATACGAGCACAGCCAGCCTTGGAGGCTTCCAGGAGTCCTGTGGGGTGGCAGAGGTGGACAGCACTCCTCCCAAGGACCCGGCTGAATGTGCAACTGCTCCTCTGAATGTCACTGTAGCCAAACTCTTTACCAAGCCTATTGTGCACTGTTAAAGACTCTGAGGCCGCTGTATGGTCCTCAATGGTGTCTAATTGATGCCTTAAAATACACAAACAAAAGAAGCCCAGCTAAGGGACAGGGCCTGGAGGAGGTGAGGTTCGGAGACAAAACTGGACGCAGCATCCTGAACCCTCCAGTGTTTCCGTGCTCAGCTGGCCCCACCTCATTCCCTAAGATCCCAGCGGACTGTTGCTCTGGGGAGTCCCCAGCCAGGCAGAGGGGTTGAAGGACCTTGTTTGCGTCCGTGCCGTTGCTGTCCCAGGTTCGAGTGACCCCGCGGCTGCCTGCTCTCTGCACGTGGTGCTGGGTCACAGTTTGGCTGGGAATGGATCGGCCCGTTCGCTGTTCCCCTCTCTGCGAAGCAGATTCTGGGTCCGTGGAAAGGTGTTAGTTCTTAAAGAAGAACAGTCCAGCCTTCTAAGTGAGGAGGATCGCCTGGCGTTACTTTTTTGGGGTGGGGTGTTTATTTTTTTTGCCTTTTTTTTATTTGAATGCTAATATTTTAATTTTTAATGACTTCATATCCGTTCATTTTTTACACTGTCCTGGTATTCCCCATCCTATCTGCTTTTAAGGCAGCAGAAGGGACGGAATTCCTTTCCTCATTTGTTGATGAGATGATGACTGTCCTGGAAGATGTTCTCTATAGATGTGCGGGTGTGCGTGCGTGTGTGAAATCCCGTCTGCGCAACGGAAACGGCACGGAAGGGACCATTTGCAATTAGCAACTCCCTGGCAATTAAGCAACCACTTTAATTAACAAAAAGGTTGAATAAATCAGTACTGTAAGTCATAGGCCTGTCCTAGACCCACCTGTGCCATGGAACCTCTTGGGTGGCGTTTGCAGTGCATACGCTGTAGGGTGTGTGTAGGAGCCTTGGACTGAGACGTACTATCAGGTGTTCTCCACATTACAGAGGAAGGACTCAACCACTGGTACCTCAATAGTGTTCAGATGTAGCATTGGAAATATGGTCTAACTGTTTGTTTCGAACTAATTCCTTTATCCTTTTTTTCCTCCCCCCTGCTCCTCAGTTCTCAGAGTTCAGATTTCGCTTGCGATGGCGTTTGTTGGCCTAAATTTTCAAGCGGCTAGAGATTTCTTTTCCTCTTTTCTTTGGGGCGAAAGGAGATCTTGAGACAAGATAGGGACTCCCCAACTTCAGACAATTTTTACGGTGATCTGATTTCTCCTGGACAGGTGCCTGCATGTTTTACAAGCCCACGTACAGTGCCTAACGTTGGACACCTGGAAATTACCAGCAGCTTCTGAAAATATGGGCTGCTTCTGCCCCCAGCCTCTCCCCAAGGACAGACTGGGCTTCTCGGGCTGCGGCGGCCTTTTTGGCTTTTAGAACAGACTAAATCTGCTTGTCATTCCCCTCTCACTTGCCAAGCCTCTGCCCCAGCCTGTTACAACGCGGGAGCTCTCCCGTTCCCCTGTATTGCAGAGGACCCTGCAAACATCCAGGCTCTGCTCCTGCAGAGCTGCCCCTCGGTCAGCGTGGCAGTCGGGCTGCCCTGAGGGGGTCACATGAATCTGCTGCGTTCCAAGTAACGATGAAATTGGTGAAGTCTGCTCTGTTGCGTGCGTGTGCCCACGCATGAGCGAGATCTCAGACCTTTTCTTCCCATTCCTATAAGCAACGGCAGGATTTTAGTCTGCTGCTGGACTCGTGTCGCCCAGCGCATTCAAGGTGCCCCTGGCTCTAGGGTCCTTTTCAAAGCAGGATCGGCCTCAAAGCCCCGCGGCCGTGTCGGAAGTGAAAGGTGCTGGTGCTGAGGGAGAAACAGGGCTGATTTCTAACAAGTCATCATGGCAGTAGCTTGGCTTTTGGTCCATCTGTGGCTGCTGTAGCGTGAAGGGTTGCTGCTGCCTTAGTGGGGCAGCAGGCAGGCGAAACCAGAGGGCAAGCGAACGTGTAGCAGGCTGAGGAGAATTTGTGTGCCGTGTGCCCTTGGCCCTAGTTGTAATCTTTAGCAATTTATACTGCAAATGGTGTGCAATGCTGTCCTGCCTCTTGAGGATCAGGGAAACAGGCAGTGTGACTCCTGTCACCCACCGGGTGGGTCCTGAGCAATATCACCACTGAGCCTGTTCTGCAGAAACCTGGGGAGGAAGGGAGCCTTTTGTGTCTCTGATGTACTAACTATGCAGGTGCTCACTGCTTTCCCCTAAAGGAGGAAGAAGGAAGGAAAGGGCAAAATAGTTCCCCAGCAGCTTGCGGGGGTCCAGAGCACCCCAACCCACACTGTGTGGACACGAGGTGTCAGCATCTGCCCTGGGAGATCCCAGGGTGGAACCGCTTCTGGTGCTGCACATCCCTTGCCGAGCGGGACGCCTCGGAGGGGATGTGCGTCTGTGTCTGTCTGTCTGTGCGTAGTACCCTACCTGAGGGGAGGAGAACTGTCAACTGTGTGTGGATTCTCTGCCAGTTTTAGTTAGTGCTGTCTCGCCCAAAGTGTTATTTGTGCGATTTCCCATGTGAGCTTTTCCCAGCGGAGGAGCGTCCCTGAGCGGGTGGCTCCAGGCCGTGTGTGTTGATGTGTTTCGCCCAGGGACCCTGGTGTCGGTCTGCAATCAGACGGCAAGGCTAGGCAGGAGCCCGTGCCCCGACGTGGGCGGAGAGGTTCGCTGGGCCTTACTGGTAGGCAGACTCGGTCTACTCCATGTCAAACCGTTGTCACTTTGATTTCTCTGTAAGTTATCCGACTTATTTATGTGGAACTCCGTTTCTCTGAATTTTTTGCACTACATGGGATTGGGGAAGGGATATAAGCAATAGAAGCCAACATGTACAATAAAGACGTTTTCTTGAATACCAGATCCTGCCTCTTGCATCCTTCCTTTCCACTTCTCTGGCCCCGCTCCCGTGGAGGCAGGGAGCTGCTCTCTGTATTGCCCTGTGCGGAGGCGGGGAGGGAGCCCCAGGCAGAAGGTGCACGTGGCAGGCTGCTGTGCATGGGTGCCTGAGCAGGCGCTGATGAGATCTCATCCGCCTGGCTGCAGCCGCTCCAGGCTTCGAGGCTTTTGCGCAGAGCCGGGACAGGCACCTGTCTGGAGGCCACGTCGACTGGCGCTGCCGTTGTGGACGTTAGCAGAGGAGCCAAAGCCAGCTTTGAAGGAACTGCTGCACCGCAGGTGAGCTAAAGGGAGCAGCTTTTATCCCAGATCCTGGCCCTGCGCTCGGTGGGTGCTGAGTGCCTGGCGGGGGAGGTTGCTGTCCTGCAGACCAGGCGCTTCGTATTTTCAGAGATGTGTGCTGGGGCTGTCCGCTTCTCTACGCACCTTCACTCTACCCCAGAGAAAGAGCAGGGCAAAGATGCTGATGGCATTGGGAGAGTGCTGGGTAAAGCCCAGCCCAAGGCATAGGGGCTCTAGAGGCAGAGCCCTCCCTCCACACCTCTCCCTGCCGTTAATTTCTAGCTTGGTCTCCCTAGGACTCCCCATCTCCAGTGCTGTTGACAGCTTTCCCCTGCAGTGGAAACGCAAACCAGGTAACAAACACCCTCCTTTACCTCCAGGGGCCACATGCATCTTGCCCAGGGGCAGGCTTGGCCCGGTTCAGCAGCAGGGAGGCTCTGCAGCAGATCATGTCAGCTCTCACTGGCTGCTGCTGGTCACTGCTGCCTGTGGGTGAAATACTAAACCCATCTCACGGTGGTGGGGGTGCAGGGGGTGAAAAGAGCAATGAGAAGCCGCGTGGCAGCATCCCATGGAGCCTGAAAGGGAACGTTCCCATGCGTGTGTACTGCAAGCCCTGCAGTTAAGCCAGGCTTGGCTACGATCCTGCAGTGTCCTCTTTCTCGCTGCTCTCGAGGTTCTTCCTTCTGTTTCGGCCTTCTATAAATAACTACTGTGCTGCAAAAGTCCTTCCAAAGTCGGCACCCTAACTGCTCCCCCACCCGGGTCAGGCCCTCCTGGAAGCAGAGCGGTCCAGGGGGGGCAGCTCGCCCTGCAAGCCCCCATGCCCAGCAGAGAAGAGAGGGAGCTGTCCTCAGCCGCCGGTGACACCCAGCCCTGCCAGCCGTGGTGGTGTCCCGGGGAGGAAGATGATGCATTTTTGGAGGACCTGCAATAACAGTAGGAGAGAGGCAGTTGTATCACTGTAAGGTTTTACTTAGAACAAACGTGTTTGGAGGAACGGCCCGTTTCTGGTCACAGTGCTGACCGTGTTAGCCATGGGCCTTAAGAGGATCATATTTTTCCTGAATAAAACCCAGTTGCTGCTGTTTGTTGTAACTTTTGCTCTCTGCCAGGAGGTGCTGGGATGTGGCTTTGCTGTTGGAAAGTTATTTCACAGCTGTGCAGAGAAACAGAGCTTGCAGGAGCACACTGCCATAAAAACGGTGGAGTTTTGGTGGGGGCCCTCTGGAGTGGTGTCCTGTTGCTTTGCTTGGCCATGAGGGGTTAATGGATTATGTGAGGCAGAAAGGGGAGAGGGATAAAGAGGCTGTTTTTAAAGGTCAAAGATGTGGAGGCCCTTGAGAAATTTTATGGCATGACAGTTATCAGCAACCTTCTCTGGGCAAGCGTTGCCTGACTGTATAATTACCTCTTTGGGGACATATTGATTTTGTTACTACAGGGTGATTCAGCTCCGAGACAAGGCAGATATAAACAGGGACAGGCTAGCAAATTCAGCACGTCCACAAGACCTCACATAGCCAATCCCAGTTTGATTCCAGCAGATTTTCTAGGAAAACATCCCCTCCTGGTTTTAAAAATCCCTTGTCAAAGAAGCCATCACAGTCCTCTGGGAGTTTCTCCAGTAAGAAATTACCGTCCCTGTTAAGAATGCATGCCTGGTTCTAGGTTCCAATTGCCCAGGCTCACTTTCTCTGCATCTCGTTCTCTCTTTGCCAGTTGTCGCAGGTCTCTTCCCCATGCAGGCGCCTCCAGCCTCGCTGCATCCTTGTAGCCTCTTCTGCTACCGTAGCAAGATGGAGCTGCTGGACTGTCGCTCGCAACGGCCTGCAGACAAAACCTGCTCCCTGGAGCAGGCGGCAGAAACGCTCTTCCCAGCAAACCGTCCCTGTTCGCAGCTGCCACTGGCTCTCCCTGGCTGGCTGGTCTATGATAGATGTGCGGACCTTGGTGTCTTTGCAGTGTTTCAGAGTCATGCTAGGAAGGTGTGTGCTTTGTAGCAGTTTCTTAGATCAGCGCTATTATTTATGTTAACTAATTGTGATATTTTTTTCAAATATAGTAGCAATTAAATTAGTTTGACGAGATCTAATTTCCAGAACCCTGAGTTGATTTGTATTCGTTACATTCTCCTCCTTCAATTCTTAAGGTTAGTCAAACTCCCTAACAGCTATTGCATCATTTTCCTAGGAATCAGTAGCAACTAACAAAGCCATAATTACCAGGATGGTCATCTTTCCCCATCAAATATTTGTAGCCCATTAACTTAGGCAATCTCTTCGCAAATTCCATAGTCCTGCAAGACTTACTGCAAACGAGCAGTAGCGATCCCAGACCTTTGTTGTTCCGGTCTTGCAAAACTCTCGGGTATGAATTCTCTGGAGCTTCCAACCATCGGAGTTTTGTTTTTGCTTTTTAACTGCCACCTGCAGTACCTGGGAATGACAAGGGGTCTGTCGTTTCCTGTGACTACACTGCCCGGTGGGTTCTCTTCAACCCATAGAATAGAAATATTTATTCTGCATCTAATTCTTATATTGCGATTGAATACTCATTGTTTCTATTTCCACACAGTAAGGGACTCACAGCACGGTCAGGAGCCTTTGGTTTGCTTCCTTTTAAAGCGTTGTTTCTAAAAATATCCCTCTAGTTTTGCTGGTCGTACACATCTCCTTTTGGTCTTTGCTTCCTTTATCAATTTTCCATAACTCCTGTATTTCAGATAAGCAGATTTCCCCATTTATTTGTTACATTTTTATACTGTTTGTTTCACCTCACTTCTAATCCAGGCTGGTTCTCTTTCACTAACACAACCTTTTGTACTGCGGCCTTTTGAAGACCGTGGAGAACGCTTCGTAATCACTGATATTACCTTTCTGCACCCTTTTTTTTCTCCCAGCTGAGCGGTGATTGATTTCCTTTTGGAAAAAAAACCCGCTCCAGACTTATTTATTAGGGGCTCCAGCTTCGCCCTGCTCGCCGGGAAGCAGCGTTCCCGCGCCGCGGTCGCACCTAAGCGCCGCGGGGTTTTTAATTCCGCGGTTAATTCCTATTTATAGGGAGAGCGAGGGCTTAGACTGGGTTTACCCATCTTTAAGGCCGCTTTTGGCCAAGCGAGAAATCGCGGAGCGTGAAACGCTTCGAATAAGAGCCGGGCCGGGGCGAGGAGCGCCAGCCGGGGAGGCGGCCGGCAGCCGGGGA